>JAOWBB010001357.1:0-44670 GCA_028565995.1 Ricinus marginatus | reverse complement strand
AAAAAAAAAAAAAAAAAAAAAAAAAAAAAAAAAAAAAAAAAAAAAAAAAAAAAAAAAAAAAAAAAAAAAAAAAGAGTAAAAGACAACACAAAAAGTTGAAGTCTACATGAATTTCATGATACAATATTTTCTGTTTTGTTTTTTTTAACCCTTCCCTAAATTGCTTTGATGTACATTATAAAAAATTAATTAACTAATTTGTTATTTGCCAAGACCTGTGAAGGAAGTCTTTTTTGCTCAACGATAACCACGGAATATTTTAATATTTATCATAATTTTATTAATTTCAGCATTAAGTATCCTGTGGTGTGCGAAAAATATATATATATATACATATTCAAAGTTCGATAAATTTTATTTTTCGAAGGCAAATACATCCATTTGGATGAAGAATTTTTTTGCATGTGTTATATTTATGCATGCCAGTTAATATTGTTATCGTTTCTTATTTTTTTTTTTATGGCCCGTTAACTTCGTTGACAAAGAATTTTGGTCCGAGGGAGCATTAGGATTTAATGTCCATTCCATTGTTTAAAGCTATCTTTAAATGTGATATTGCAAGTGGCAAGTCCCCCTTGTATGGTAAAATTTTTGCTTGAATTCATTCATTTCCCATTTCGGATCCTACGGGACCAAAATCATTTCTTTTCTTCTAAATAATGTTATGGATTGTCCTCTTTTCGAAAACTTCGGATCGAGTTATTTTCCCTTTTGAAGGTGGGGGGGGGGGACGAGTTTCTTTCTGTCAACTATTCTGTCGGTTTATTCCTTTTTTCTCTTTTCTGCCTTTCAAAAGATCCTCGTATCTCCGGAAAAGACGAAATTTTATGATGTACACCTTTACTGAATCTTTTTTTTCATATCCCTTTTATATCTATAAACTTTCCTTCTGTATGTCCCGTGTATTTCTCTTTACACAGGGACACGTTATGATTTTTTTTTTTTCGTCCTAACCAAGTTATTATGTTCATCCTGTTGTGCGCAGATTTTAGGTATTTCGTGCCGAATTATTCAGTGATAAGCTAAAAATTTTTTAGAACAAAATTTATCCGCACCAATTGCTTTCCAGCGATTGTAAAAGGTCTTATTTTCTCCCCCCCCCCCCTGAAAAAATTAGCCTTACAAGTATGATCGAAGATCACGAAAACGGGGTGGTTGATGATGTGCAAGTTTGCTTCTCCCACAATTTCCTCGGTATCTGAAATTTACTGAAAGGTTAAACCCTTCTTGTTAATAGTCCTTAAAACCTATCTTAATAAACTAACAGAGCAGAGTCGAAGGCGATAAATATTGCACAACGGATAAAGTACGCCATAAGAAGGAACATACGTGAAATGTGTTTTAAAAAAAAAAAATCAGTGGACTGTACCCTCGGAAGAGAGTTCAAGATTGGTAGCCCACGTGACCGACCTAACTCTACCAATTTAATAAGTTAATAAGTAAAGGATATTTAAGGGGTCATCAACCAGTGGTAAGAGGAAATGACGTCGTTGTTGTAGGCTCTGCTTATTAAATTAAAGCTGCCTTTGACTGCCTTCACCTTAAATCCTTGTCTTTAAATTGGTTTGCTCAGCTTCTGTGGCCCTTCCAGATTGAATTTGGTTCCTTTAACGTGGCACAAAGACAAGCGTTTTTGTCTTTTATTTTTACATTTTTTCAGATCTTTGGGATGTGTGGCATCAGCTCCGTTTCACAAAATCGCAGATTTATGCGGGACAAAATAGCGAACTAAAGAACGCATGCGGTATGGTTTCTGGCACACGGAAAGTGTGGCAAAGGTGCATTGAGGGTTTTTCGGATTCGCCGGTGAGAAAAACCCGCTTTGCTTTTTTCTGAAGGATCGATCTCCCCGTTTATCCCCTTGATATAAAACGAAATTCAAGCAAAGCTTTCGGAATTCAGCTACGTCGGCTGTGTTCGTGACAGATTATTGCTTCCAGTCTACTCCTTATTGATTTACATGGATTATTATCCCCTCTTTTTTTTTTTTTTTTTTTTTTTTAAATCATTCTATTTCACCGGTGAGCAAAGAGGAACGGGAGCAGGAAGGCAAAGTTGTTGAAGCAATAAAATTCTTTCAGCAGAAAATTCTGTTCGGGGTGGAACTCATAAAAAAACAGTTGATGGAGTTCCTATGGAGGCTCGCCGTAAAGGAAAGGGGTGGAAGGCTCGAGATTTCTCGAGGAGTTTCGGAAAGGATACGGGGGATATTCTTTGTCAGAGTCAAAAATAAGGGAAAAAGATTATCTTGCTCAACACGAAAGGGGCGGAAAAATATGCTAAAGTTGAAGGTTCCTTTTAATTTTAAATCTAAAGATTTTTTTTAAAAAAAAGAAATTCTTTTTTCATTTATTTGTGTTTTTTCTAAAGGAATATCCAGGAAAATCGAGACATCTTATTTACGGTATACACGAAGGAAATGGAAAAAAATTGTTCTGCTTTGAACATGGAATTTTATCCTTAAATTTGTTAAGGCTGGATCTGAAAATGTTAATATTCATCTTTTAAACATCCAGTCGTGCTACATAATCCAACAAGTAATGATGCTTTGTAAGTAGTTCCTTGTGTTTCTATTACAATAATTATTAAAATATCTTTCATTTTTTCGTTTCCGATCATTAGTTTTTAATTTATATTTTACAATTGAGTCTCGTTTCACTTGTATGCAATTTTTTGTTAATGTAATGTGACAATTTTATTGTGGTACCATAATAATTGTAAAATAAAGTGTTAGCGAAATATGTTTCACTATTTTTTATATTAATTTCTCTTTCATATATATCATCACTTTGAGGATCCACATTTTATCCCAAAGGGGGGAGCCATGCGAAAAAGACGCTTTTTCATACAAGACTCGTATTATATGGTGAAGCAAATTACAATGTTGTATTGTTTAACTGAGATATTTGCCTTTGTTTCATTGTTTTGCATGAAATCCATTGCTTCCACGCTAGGGGCAGAATTTTCCTCCGAGGGAAAATCATAGATGAGGCATATGGAATATGAAGTTTTAAAAATGACGGGGAAAAAAAGCTGTAAATATCGCAGAATGATGCAAATTAGATTCTCTTTGATGTTATTACGCCTCAGAAAACATTTTCTTTTTTGTTTATAAATTCAGTTCTGTCGAATTGAAAATATATCTCATAAAAATTTCTCATTCGAGCATTGCTAGCTGTAAACATTCAATTATTCATAATATGCAAGATACGAATGTGAAGCAGATAATTTTCTTCAAGCTCTGAATGCAGGCAAATTTTTTCTCACTTTTCAGTTTTCAATTTCTCAGTTATATCGAAGTCATAAATTGCGTTTAAACAATGTTGCACAATGTTTGTGAATTCATACAAAAAATTCGAACTTATAAATAATATAAAATTCCATTTAAAAAAAGGTATTTTATTTATTAAAAACGATTATAATTTCTTACATTCGGTTCCAATATTATATTCTCGACATATATATTACCTAATGTACAATATACAAATTTATTGCAATAAAAGATTATAATATCAAAGGCAAATATGTCAAATAAGGTCATTTTTAAGGAATTAAATGTACCTAACATTTCAGGCTTTAATTTTTCGTTTGCATTAAATATAGTATTGCGCCTTGTATGATGACACATGTATTTTGCCTGCATTATTAATTAATATCTGAACATATAATTAACAATTTTTTGAATGAATCTAAATATAATTCGTATAAGTTATTTGAATGAATAGCTCTTTTGCTAATTATTTTTATTTTTATACCGAAAAAAATATTTGAATTAACTGAAGAAGATTATATGCTTTATCGAAAAAAAGCATATTGAAAAAATACAATTTTATAAAAATTCAGCTGTTTATGTACATTTTTAGAAAAAGGTATAGAAAATTTGTTAAAAGGATATCGAATAAAAAGACAAAAAACGTTTGAATATATTTTGCTATAAATTAGAGTGATTTAACACGATCTCCATGATTGCCATGTTTTTTCTAAAAGTTTTCGGTTTAAGTCATTCATGCAAGACCACAGCGCAAAACCACGAATAAATTTGAATGAAACAGTAGATTTTTATTAACCCATTTGCGAATTGCATTTTTATACTGAGTTCATTATCCATTGAAAGGCCCTGTTTGTGGAGATATGAACAGAATCTGTTAAGTAATAATCGTTATGCATCCCGTAATCTCGTAAAAAATTAAAATTTTTTAGTGCAAAACTTGATAAATTACGATTATCCAAATAATTTCTTACAAAGAATTAAATATTAGATTTTTTTAAATACGTGTTTCTTACCGAATGAGATGGCACCAATATGAAGCAAATATTCTTCTTAACTTTTAACACACCCATATCATTAACATTGAATTCATTTCCAAATGGGTGCGACCCAACATAGGATACGTTGATCTCTTAACATGTTTGATTAAAAAATGTATGCAGAGTATAATATATATATAGATATAGAGGTTGGATTTCTATCGGTTAAGTGATACAAAGATTATACGCCAATTTTTGTGAACGAACGAAATTGATGTTTTGATAAAAGAGAAATTTGATATTCTTCACATCCTGAATTAATCTAACTCGAAATTCCTCCATAATTTCGCTATTCATTTGATCATGCCTAAAAAATTTTATTTAATGCTCTGTTTACTAAGTATAAATAAAATTTTTACCACGTATATTTGCGTAACATATTTTTCGCTAAACCAAAAATAATGCATACATTTCCGTATCCCACTGTTACATTCGATATTGCAGTGACTTAATCAATATCTCGAGGCAATTTCTGTTTCGACTATATAGTTTTTTATTATAGTTTGCAGATTATATATTTAGTTGGTAATAAAACAGAAATTCAAGGGACTAACATTATGCGTTAGAAAGGTTGACAGACTAAACATGCATCCAATCCATTTTGTTAGCCAGCAATGTTTTCCATAATATTCAAGGCCTTCTTCTCACATTTTACATAATATGATATGCGTATCGGTGACCTACCGTAGATAACATTTTACAAATTCTTCAAGTACTTTCGTCTCTTGCATTGTTGTAAAAAATTATTCCATTTTTGAAAGCTGAAATATATACATATGCTTATTTTTTTTTAAATAAATCTTTTAACCACAGTCCGAAAATATATTCTCAAGATATTAAAATTTATTTCTTTCTATTGACTTACAATAAAAATTTTGACTTTTGAGTTTAGAAATCAATTGTTTTGGAAGCGATATTTTACCTTAGAAGTTGTTTTAAGAAAAAACTAACAACAAAATCATTCCTTAATAAGAACTACAGTTAGGTTATTATCTTAAAAGGAAAATGTATGGGATTCGAGCAAGAAAAGAATGTAAAATTCTACAAGTGAGATTTTTTAAAAACTCGGAATTTTCCGTAAACATTTTTAGAATCAAATTATTTTCCCCTTAAACGGTTTCAAAATTCAGAATTGTTCTATTTCAAAAACCTGGTTTTTTTTAATGGCGTCCTTATCACTTTTCTTTCTTGGTCTATCCTTTCAAAACGTAAAAGCTATTGACGAACGGTAAATCATTGAAAAAGTTTACTGCAGCATAATAATATGGAAAAATGTCTAATAGTATGAGCTTCGCCTTGTTGAAAATATGAGCTGGAAACACGCATAGAAACAGAGAAAGTAAAATGAGGATATGCCTGTTTCGAATGGGAAATTCGCAGATTTTTAAGATTTGGAAATCACGCCTGTTGTCGGAAAGTGATATTGTAGATCAGAATAATGTTATAGTGACTCATAAAATTTAGCAAAGGGAAAAAAAGTTCTATAAAAGGCATTTGCCACATTGTTTTTTTACCTTTGGCACTCCTTGCAGTACAAATTATTTTACGATTAAATAGCTGATCGCAGTATCGTAGTGGAACATGTGTGTTTGAACAATGTATTTTGATTGAAAATATATCCAGTCTAAATAATCTGAAATAAAACCACCATTATCCTTTTTTATTAGTTTATTTTATCGTTTCATAAATTTACATATGTATAATCTAAAACGCCAATAAAGTTCATTAAAAAATAAAGAAAAACATTAGATGGTGTCTTATATATAAAAGATTCAATGTATTAATTAATTTTAATATAATTTAATTTATATTTCCATTGTATTTTCTAGTAAATTGATTCGTTCTTTATTTGATAATTATATTAGTTGTCACGATTTTTTTGATATTGCTTTAGATACAATAATTTCACCATAAACATTTTATTATATATAAAATGACAAAAATAGAGATATAATACTGAACTGATATAAATTTAATATATATTCTGTTATAATGTCAGGTGTTCCTCACTGTCAAGAGAGCATTGTATGATATTTTTCTCCAGATCTCCAAAAACTTTCGAGATTTCAACTGGTTCTGAGTTATCTTAAAGTTTTTTCGAAAATTTAGAGTTTGAAGTTTTCCCAAATTTTCGAAGTGCTCATAAGAAACATTTAGGAGAAACCGTGAGATAAAAAAAATATAAGAAAGAAACATACGTGTTTTTTCACTATTAATCAATTCCGTAAACTTCTGTACTTGATGATTTAGTTCAAATTGTTTAGTAGTTGCAAATTCTTGTGTTTTTTTTTTTTTTTTTTTTTTTTTTTTTTTTTTTTTTTTTTTTTTTTTTTTTTTAAATCAAACCAAATATAAAACTGCACTAATGAAATGGCATTATATATAAAATTGCAGTTAATGCATTTAAAGCTGCACTAATATTATTTAATATTAACAAATTTTAGAAATTAATAATTTTGATTTTTAAAACGCGAAGACGTTGGAATTTATTACAAGTCATTGTACATGATTATTGTGATTTATTTGTATTTTTATTTAATAATAGATAAAAAAAAAATCAATGTCCTCATGTATTTTTATGAAAAACGAATGTCAAAATTACGAAATGCAGTTTCTTGGTATATCTTACTGGTTTGTGTTACATAAATTTTGCCCTCTTCCTTAAGCTGCTTATTAAATCATGTTTTTGAGATCGGAGATAAAAATAAGGATGAATCAATTGCTTTGAGTGTGAAACCTACTTATATTAAATAATTCAGCGAATCATTCCCAGAGAAGGGGTGCATTCAGCCTCTGTCGATTGGATTAGAACTTGCTTTTCATTGCCTTGAATTACGATAATTTCATCCTATTTGGCCTTATTTGTTATGACCCATTCGGCATTTTTCTAAGTGATAATCGATGAAAATTTTCAAAGATGAAATGAAGACGAAAGAGAAAATGACTTAAAGGGAGAAAACGTTGAAAAATGCTCCAAATCCAGAATTCCTTTTTTTTTTTGTCTCCCGTTTAGCCTCCCATTCCCTGTGACCTGTCCAATGGGTAAAATATATTTCGATGTTCTCTCCCTTTTCCTTTTCCCCAACCCTCCTGATTGAATCTATCAACAGCCGCATGAAATACAAAAATTTATCGTCCTTTCTTTTATTTTAATGGAAAGCCAATTTCCTTAATAATTCTTTTCTTTTTTTCTTTTATCCTCTGCTTTAATACAATTCTCTATATCGTCTTTATTTTTTCTTTTGTTTTTCTTTTTTTTTTTTTCCAAATACCTAATGCCATACTTGGAGAAAATCTCTATCCAAAATAAACTTTTCGCATCTTCATGTTGGTCGTCTAATCCGATTTACATTGATATAGATAAACCCGTAATATGAAATCCGGAGCATTAGCTAATTCGCACTCGGATAAGAGCATATGGACATTTCCCGAATCCTTTTCATGTTATTGGCTTTTTTTTTTTTTTTTTTTTTTTTTTTTTTTTTTTTTTTTTTTTTTTTTTTTTTTGTTCTTTTCATTCTCAAAAACTTTTAGGTTGAATCTGTTTTCAAATCCTAAAGTTTATCTTAAAAAAGACAAATTTATAATAAGCTCGTCATTTGAGTTATTTTCTGTATCCAGAATGAAATGTTATATTAAACTGGGAGATTCGATTTGAAATAAATACGTGAAGTATATACTTCCAACAGCAGTTTAAGAGCTGTTTATATCGGCGTACAAAAAACTCAAAAAGAGAGAAAGCAAGTAAGGAAATTGTAACACTAAAAATTTCTATATTTATAGAATAAGGTCATTTTTATAATAATTTAAATATTCTCCTTATTTAGACGAAATACATCAAGAGGCTTATGAGGATTTTAACTTCAGATGCAGCAAAAGGTCACTCGTAGATGCATATCATTTAATCAGAATTGCATTATTTATTATTAATCAGTCTTACGTCATATATCGGTTTCGTAGAAAAATATATTAAAAATTTACTTAGTTTTATGGTTTATCAGGATTTTATTTAGTTTGAACAGTTTGATTTTGAGCTGAAATTACCCCCTCTGTATGCTCAATGAAAATATCTTAAATATTTTTTTTGACTGAATATAACATTGAGCATCTTGTCCAGAGCAAAATATACCTGGTATACCAGAGTTATTTTTTATTTTTCCTTTTTAGCTGAATTTAATGATTGCATATATATGTAAATTTATGAAAATTTATCCCGGTGTCTCATTAAATTTGAAATTTGATGTTAAAGATTAAAATCTGGGAAAAAAGTATGAAAATTCGCTTTAAATATAAATAAAATATATGTATATAATTACATATCTGTAATATAAAAATATGTGTTCTTATAAGGATAATGGATTTCAGCCTCACCGAAAAATCCTTAAGGCAAGGCTTAAGATGTACTTTAAGAATGTAAAGTAGTAGTTGATGGCATCTGAGTATTTTAAATAATAACCTAACAATAAATCAAATAAGACGTGAATAAAACCTTTAGATCCACCTTCCATTGTTTTCTTTCAATCTCTAGAGAAATCTGTCACAGGAATATACTAAAATCAATCGTGTCATATGTATGCACACGATATATTGATATTTAAATGAGAACGGTGGATCACGATGAAGAGCATTTTAAAAGAATTTATTTGAATTGAAATATTTTGCTGGTTTACATTTTCATTTTACAGTTCATTTCTTAAATTTAAAATTTAAGCAATTAAAATTTATTAATTTCTTAAGTAATTTTTCTCTAGAAACTTTTAATTGCTGTTATATTTAAAAACACATTATTTAAATGTATTTAAATTTTAATGTTCTAAAATCAAATACATGGCGGTAATTGATTCGAAGGATGTTTATATATCCAGCACTTATAAAAAAATTTATTTTAATCAATATTCCTTCTTCTTTAAGTTGAAATCTAAAAATCTGTCAGTTTTCTTAAAATTATGTTCATAAAAGTGAATAATTTTGAAATATCTGCGTAATTCGAAACACAAAGTAGTAGTTTATTATTTTAACATGGAAAAATTTTCTTTACTTTTAATTATTTTAGAACGTGAGCAGAATTATTCAAGTAATATTTTTTTTTATTTAAATTCTACAATTTAATGATACTTGTGCATTAACTTACAAACCTTAACCCAAATATTTAAAAATAATACAAAATTTTTATTTCTTTTTATCAAAATTGTCATCAAAATTCACGTAATCACGTTGAATGAATATATTGACATGATTTTTAATGTATCACTGATTTACTGAAACAATGAGCCATTACACTGTAAATTTCTATAAGAAGTTAATTTTTCATGGGCAAAATATATTATATTTAAATATATCAGACATTACTTTTTCCAGCCGTGTACTATATAATAGCACCTTGGGCGCAATTACGTTTTTAAAAAAAATTGTCACGAATTATTAAGAAAACTAATACCGAAATTTTGGCAATAATTGCGGTCAAATTTAATAGCCTTTGATATTGAACCGAATTTAGATTGAGTTTAAGATCTTGATTGAATTTGATTATATATCTTGGATTGAAAGAAATTGTTCATATTATTTAACATTATCATTCATTTTAGATATAATATCTGAGTGAAATTTTTATTAACTTGTACATTTCATATAAAAAATTTAATTAGAAAATAAAATTAGATTTTTAGTAGTAATGATATTTGAAAGGAGAAAATTATAACGGTTTGATGAAATATAGCTTTTTGTGTTACTGATAATATAATTTAAATGTTTTTTTAATATATAAAGTTTATAAATTTTATAAATCAAAATAGATGCAATTTTGCTAAATATCACTCGTAAAATGGTAGTTATTTAAAGTCGATAACCTTATTTATTAACTTCTTTTTATTTAGATCAACTTTTATTCTCAAAAATACGATTGGTGTCATGATTTTTTCATATTCCTTTTAGATTTGCGAACAAGATGATTTGCAAATATTCTGATTTTTAGTCAGAAAACTAATGTGTTAAAACTGAAAAAAAGTTATTTCGGCTATTTTTATATGAAAATCAAAATTTTTTAGATTCTTGCTAAATTATTACCAATTCTTTTATCACGATTTCAATTCACATGTGTGTAAATAAAACACACACACACACACACACACACACACACACACAATATAAATTTTTATTCGCATACTGTCAAGTTATCAACACAATCATAAATAAAGTTCTCTATGGTTTGCTAATGGAAAATTCAAAAATATTAAATTTTCGTTTTAATGCACTATCTTTTTACACATTCAACTTAAATTCTAAGACTCAATTTTATTAATAGACGGAGAAAAATGAAAATACTTCGTGAATTTGACATTTTAAGCAACTAAACAACTAGTCACTTTATTAAATCTTAAAACTAAATTTGAAAAATTAATATTTTTCAAGAAATTCTAAGATTTTAGTAGGTTATTCACTACTTTTAAAACAATATCTCATTATTTTTCATTATTAAAACTTGTTTATATATAATAAATATGTAATTTTGTTTTATAAAAAATTAAAAATATTTATTTTTTAACATATTTTACTAATTTAACAATTCACTTTAAATCAGTGGGAAAATCAAATTGAGTTTCGGCTAAATATGAGAAATGAACATTTGCAATTTTAGCTCAAAATTGCGTTTATGATATTAAAAAAAATATATTTCTCCATAAAATAATTAAATAATAATATTTATTGTATTGCTAAAACAATAAAGAAGTTTTAAATTTAATTTCATGAATTTGAACAGTTTTTACTTAGCAAATTAAGAACTAAAAATCAAGCATGATAAAAAATATATAATGGTATGATATTGGTGCCTTATTAAAAAAAGAAAAATATATTGTTCATGCAAAACAAATGATTGTAGAAAAACAAAAATTTGAAAATTTTTTCTTTCTAATCGCCAGCTATATAAATATAATCGAGTTCGATACAATATAAATCTGACCGTAATGAAGGAAAATTTTTCAAAACTTTTTACAAGAGTTGACTGCACCGGTATGACCCTAAACTGAAGGCACCAGAAAAACTTTATTCTTCTGGAAAATTCGAAAAGAAAAAGTTAAGAAGTTCGAGAAAAACATTTTACTTATTAAAGATCACATCATAAATAAGGACAGGAAATAAACAGTTGAAAATTTTAAGAATTCTAACCTTGTGCTCTAGTTTGCACAATTTCGCATGTTAATATTTCTTTCATACGAGGACGAAACAATGGCACAAATTCATTTAAAAATAATGTAGAAGATATAAATTATTAAAGTAGGGAGTAAGAAACGAGGAAAAAAGTAGCCGGAGCTTTAAGTAAAAGAATGGTCTCGGGAATCCCAGGGGACTCCCATAGAGAATGCTTTTACCGATAGAACATTAAACACACCAACTCTTCGTGCATTTAGGTTAATAATGGAGTTTTATTATCTGTAAAATTACATTATCGAAGCCCATGTTATAAAAAGAAGTAAACCTTGGCCTCTCCATGAGCTGAAAACGTAAAGATTATCCAAATAAAAGCCTTTAAATAAAATTTCAATTTTTTTTGCTTTTGTGTAACGACAAATTCCAGAGTTGTTTCCATAATAATGCCAATTTCTTCCTCTTCTTTCTTCCTAATTCTGGTGTGATTCACAAATTCATCTTTTTTCTGTTTTCTCTTATGAGTAGTTTCTATCAAGTTCCTTTTGCGCCAGGTATCTTTAAATTAGGTATCTTATCTGTATTTCTCAGTTCATTAAAAATAATAATAAATAAATTTAAAAAAAATTGTTACTTGAAAAATTTGTTCATCATCGGCCCGACTGTATGTCACGAACATTCAGTAACTTTTTCTCCTTTTTTTTATAAAAAATAAGTGCTTCAAGAATCGTAAAAAAATTTCTTCAATTTTTACTTTAAAAAGTCATTAATGGGTAATTAAAGTGACAAAAAATATTTGCATCCTTCAGGATCTAAAGTAAAAAAAAAAAATTCACACTGGAAAACTCCTAAAAATAATTCAAGTTTAATACATGTGATTCATCTAATCGAAATTTGCAATAAACAGATGATTGTATCAATAGATCAGAAAATTGGTTTTTCTGTTGAATTCAATGGCGAACCATCCCATATATTTTTTACGTAATTTATTTATCATGGATTTTTTTCAATTTATTTCTGCACGATCTTTATGTCAACTTATTGGACAGGTTACAATACTCGACTTGTCTCCTCTAAAAACTTTACATTGAAATCATTCTTATTCTTAAGTCACATTTCATTGATGGTTGGTTTCTCTCCGAAACCTTAAAATTTCAAGTAAAAAAGCAGCAGAATCGAAACAGAAATTTAATACAATTATTTATTATTCACATTGATAAGGACTACTAATACTGAAAATTATTTTCGAGAAATTAATATTATTGCTGATTTAAAAATTGATTGGTAAATCTTGAAATTGCCACATTTTTTTTTTATACGACTCATCCACCTTCTAATATTAAGACTTTTGCCTTTTGCATTTAACTCTCATTATATTGTAAGTTAAATTTAATTAGTTTATGTCACCTTCTTAATTTTTTTTTGTAAAACTCCTTGACAAATAGTTAAGTATTAACTCTTTTCCTCGCGTTGGGCACAGTAGAGTCCTCTATCCTCTCTAACATTTTTACGGTTAATATAAATATTTACTTCTAGCCACAGCACTGAAATTTTAGGTTATCGATTTTCCTTTTTACAGCGAAGAGTTTTCGAAGTTTTTGGTCACGGGATAGAATTAAATTATTCAAAAACATAAAGTTAGCCTTTGACTAACAAAAAGAGATCTCTCGTCGTATGTAACAAGGGTAAGTGCTTGTTATTCTGACGTGCTTTCAAGACATCGGATATCGTCCGGTTAAAACCTTTGCCATTAAACCATAACGTCTACAACATAAACCCTCAGGTTCCATCAATCTTTCATTTCCTTTTCTTATATCCAAATGGCGTGTGTGCGTTAAAAAAGGAAAAGCATCTTAGGCTACAGTGAATAATGTGAGATACTTTAAACAAAGAGATGCCGAAATTCCGATAAATAAAAGGGAAAAAGCTGCATAAAGATTATCAAATATGAAAGGTATTAATGATGATCATAAAGTGCGGGCTCAAGATGCATTCGAATGAACCGACTGAATTGAATGAACGAGACGGTTCAAGTACCGAAAAGTACTCATCGGATAGAAGAAACGGGTTTTCGTAATTTTTTTTGAGGTCACCGACGTCTCAGACGCCTCACCTAATGAATATTCTGAAACCCGCTAACGAATACCTGAATACCTGAATATCATAACTTTGGATAGCAACAGGAAATTCATTAAAATGAATGCATAGCATTAATGTACCGTATGAATCATTATATTTTCTTCACTGTGATGTTCGAGTTTTGAATATCTCCTTTTTTCATTAATCCGCTTTTTCATTCACTGTTTTCTTGAAATTTAAAAATTATCATGTATCAAAGTGTATCAGCTGCTAAATGGAAATAAATTGAAACGTGGCCCAAGTGCTCAATATGAATTTCTCTTTCTCAATTTACGATGTAATTGCAGTAATTTACTGGCATGCAAAGAGATTTTATAGTATTTAGAGAATCTGCCTGTTCCTTGGTAGAAAGACCTTATTTGTGAATTTACAGGTATCCGTTATAACCGGTTTGGTCGCTAAACTTTTTTTATTTTTTTCGTTTTATTAAATTATTCGAGTTAATGGTATGTTTCGTTTCAACGATTTTCGATATCACGTCCGAAAGCAAGTTGTCTGCATGCAGAATTTCTCATTGGCCTTTGTTGGAAACCGAAAAAAGATACTTTCAAAAAGTTTTATTTTTAGATTTTCATTTATATATACATTCATATTTACTTTTCAGAATTAATAGAATGCGGTCCTGTAATGTTCAGATGTCCCGAAGGAAAATGCATAACCCAAGCTCGAGTTTGCAATTATCAAAAAGACTGTGAAAAGGGAGAAGATGAATTGCAATCTTCATGTGGTAAGTTTGATATATTTTACAATGAAAGCTTCAGTGTGGAAAACGATAAAATTATTTATGGACATAACTCAAATTTATGTTGCAAAAAGACTGAAAATTTAACATTTTTGGGTGTATAAAAGGGAAAATGGAATGACTCAAATTTAGCTAGTGTTTTTCGTTGATTGTTTTTAGTTGTTTTTTGAATATGTAAAGACCCATAGTACAGTAGTCCCTAAAAAGTTTGGCTTTTACGATACCCTTAACAACGACGAAAGTCATGGTCGATGTTATCCGTTATCGATTCCTTGTACATATATCATTAAAAGTAAATCTTAACAGAAAATTTTTCTAATTATTAAAATTTTAATTGATCATTATCATTTACGTTTTTGCCAAATATCGGGGAAAAAAATTAATATTTCAAAGTTTATTAATTGGTTAATATCCAAAGTATCATTCGAAAATATAAAATCGAATTTTTTAATATTAATTATAAAAAAATTTATATTTTTAATTAAGCACATTTTGGCACACGTTCATACCTTCAGAAATGAAAACAGAAAAAGAACTAATTCAAATTTCTTCACATGGTTACCTGAAAGTATAACTTAATTTCGGTTTTTCATTTTTATTTTAAATTGTAATAAAAATTAATAAATGTAAAAATAAATATGTTACTTAATAAAAAGCAAAATTGTCATTTCAGATTAATATTTCTCCCGCGCTGTAAAATGTTACACTTTTCGAAAATATAAGCTTTAATCTGAATGTGTAACATATCTTGTCGCACCCGTATTATTTTCGTTTTTGAACGATGGGACAGACTGTAACCGAAATTGTGTCTTGTCGGTTAGCCAAGTTTTCAACTCTTGAACATCGTCGGTGGATGACTTGTTCGATATTTCTGAAAATCATGTGATACGAAGGGGAAATAAGGAGATGTGATACATAGAAGGTGGAATAAAGAAGGAACGAAAACAGAAAAAAATGTTGCTGATTCAGTTACACTATAAATATGAAGATTGGCTGTCTCGTGTCGTAAATTTCCCATTTCTCCCTGAGGTAGAGAGAAGCAGCCCTCTTGCATCCCCTAACGGTACGCCATGAGATTAGCAAAGAACGAATTCTGTTACGTAAAGGATATTTACAATGCGAAAGCTCGTAAAGTTGGTGAAAATTTTGAAGAACCTGCCGAAAATTCTTATACAATTTTACCCTAACGGAATGACAGTGCATAGTCTCCCTTTTAATGGTAGTTGTATTGTAGAGAAATCCGACACTGCGGGGATCTGGTCTAACTCGTGCCTCCTTTTATTTTTTTACTCTTGCTCACGCGTCTCCCGCTGTTGTAACTGATCCAGCCATGGTATTTTCCATTTTTCAAACTGGAAAATATTTTCTTCGTGATGTGTCTGGAACTTCTAGTATTAAGTTTTTTTCTTCATTTGTATTATTTAAAATAAATTTTTCTCGCAATTGATATGAAAATTTTCTTTTTTCTCTAATCTTAATGTGCTCAATCGCGTGGTTTCATTGCCACGAATTACTTTGTCCATGCTGCTCTATCTCAGCTTTTTGTCGCTGCCACTAATTTATTAGCCTCGGTTTAGTGCTTAGAAAGACAGCACGCAAAAAAAGGCCGTTTGCGATGGCAGAAGAAAAATGACTGCCGCTGTTAATGCTTAACTCGATGCATTTATACGCCGTGTTTAGATGTATAATCCATTCATTTTATATAAATGTCGGAGTACTGCGTACACTTCATATTTTATTTTTCCTGTTAGCTGTTTTAATTAAATCGTCAAAAAAGACATCTTCAAATAAGCATTTTATCTTTTTTGTTTCGCTGTGAATAGATTTAACATAGTCTTACCCTTGCAATAACTCGCGAGTTTCACGTTTGGATCGAACTGTTCTAGGGAGGGAAAATTTATGAAATTGTTATGCACTGCAATCATCTATCTTTTAAATTACAATATAGTTTCAATTCATGAATTCGATCTCTTTCAAAATAATACATTTTATCATTTGACTAAAAAAACAAAAGTTTGAAAATCTAAATTTCAAAAAGGAAAAAAGAAGTATTGCAATTTCTTAAAATGAGTTTATAAATGTTCGTTCCCTGTACTGAAAAGTGTGGATTATGTATGGGATTGTAACGATCCGATAAAGCTGCTAGAATCATTCCCATCTTTATATAGATTTTTAATTTTGGTTAAAACTGTACGTTACTACTAAGATGAATGTTAACATCAATAAACATTTCGAATTCATTTGCTATAATGTATTGCAAAATCAAAATTTAAGTACTTTCAAAACTGATTTGAATGCATTTTCAATGTTCAAAACAAAAGAGACTTGAGAATTCATAAAATTCAGGATGACGTGTATACATACACAGACATTTAACTCGCACAATTTTTCCCAAGCTTGGATATAAAAGGTTAAATGTATTGGGTAAAGTGTTATCTCGGTATGAGAATTTCACATTAGGCGATATCCTAAGAAATTTCTCATTCATTGAGACGAATTACGATGCTAATGAAAAGCATTTCGTAGATTTCACGAAAGGAATTGCCGGAAAAGTTGATATTGGAATAACTCGACACTAATATATCCAATGTGCGTTCAAACCAGGGAATGAAAGCACCAAAATTTACACAGGTACCTTCTGATGAAATTAGTTTTGCCGACACAATTTTGTGCCATTATCTTAACAGTGTTCATTCTGAGAGATCAGCGTTCCTAATATTAATTTTTCCTATCCATGTTTTAGGGTATGAATAATTAAATGTTAGTTTACGAAGGAAATTTCGGAATTATGGGAATAGTTGCCTTTCTTATATACAGCAATGATGTCATAGATCTATAGTCGCGTTACCCGAAGGGTTAGCCAATGTTAGCCAATTTTTCTTTCGTCTTCCTTCTCATGAGATGCATTTGATATTAGAAAATTCATTAATTGAATACCAATCCTGCAAGTTTTACACGAAAAAAATTCAGTTGATGACCTGCACCATGCTGACCACGTTTATGAACGCGTAACGTTGTATTTTATGATTAATGACCACTTTAATGTAGTAAAACTTTTCCAAAGACTTCGGAATGGTTATAATTACTGTTTTTCGGTCCTCTGGATAGTTAGATGTTCTTATAGCATATTTACGAATAATATTTGTCTTCAAATTAATATAAGATGGAGCATAGTGCAATACACCTTTTTAGGTGCATTATTTTTGCGGATTATTCCGCGCTAGTTGCAGCATGCAATTTTGAGAAAACGTTTGGATCGGCTTTTGAACTTTTACTGTACTTTCTAAAGACATTTTTTTTCATCGCATTCCAAATTTTTCTCGATTTTCAGTCCTTTAAAGGACTTATTTTCAATTATTTAATCTTTATTTCTGTTTTTGTAGTAATACTCTGAATCCTTCGTAGCTTCTCATTCAGAATCTCACATCTCTCTTCTTACCTACAGAAAATTGAGCTTAAATCATTATTAGATTGTGTGGTTCTTTTGATGGTTCATCGTTTGATCTTTATTTTTCTCATCTGTTGGATCACAATTGTTCAACCATGATAAAATTCCTTTCTCATGCCTAAATCTTCATCAGAAGACTTCTGAATAGTTAGAAGTGCAAGTCGAAAACTGATTGGTCCAAAATTGATCCCCGATGGACAAAATCACTTTGTCCACAACTTTCAGTTCAAATCTCAATTCCTTCTCGGGATTTATGCAAAAATCCATAAAAATCAATGCTATAAAATGGTTTTCCCGTGCATTGCAATACAAAAAATTAATGAAAAAAAAAATGGTTATGTTATATCTGTCCCAAAAATAAACCAATAATATCGACCAATTAATTAAGTGAATTTTTGTGAAATACATTTTTTTCAGCTATTTTTAACATTTTCCAAAATTTAATGAAATATTTGTTGAATAAAAATGTATTACGTTCATGCAGATATTCGTGATGACAAGGAAATATGAAAAGGAATAACGTGTAATATTCACTTAAAACATTATTATTCAAGCAATTTGAAGTTTTTCGCGCTTTATGTTTTTTATTACAATCCCCAATTATTCGCTCTTCTTACAGCTCTAAAATCTAAAATTTTTTTTTCAATTTAAACTTAGAGTACTTTCCCAAATAAGTTCTCAGATTTCGAAAAATAAATTTGTAAAATAAATGGAAATTTGTCGACTTTATGATTCAATCAGAAAAATGGGCATTTATAAGATGTAACATATAAGCAGCGGCAAATAAATCTTATTGACGTAGAATTTTGTCTTTCGACGTTTGAATTCAGTTCTTTTTCTTTTCTTTTTTCGATTTATTTTTTTCTTAAAATTTCTCTCGCAACACATATCCGTTAAATGAATACGATTGTATGATTTAATTTGCTCGTAAATGCATCTCAGTTTATTTTGTTATAAATCCGAAAACTAAGTGATATTACATGAAGTTATAAACTTTTATTGTACTATTTGAAATGTTAATCTCCATTAATTAATCGTATTTTCCAATTTTTCCCTTTCAGCACCCCCGGATTGCGAGGTCGGACAATTATCATGCGATCAATACACTTGGAACAAAACGTATTGTTATCCTCCACATAAGAGATGTGATCACACCGTTGACTGCTTCGACGGCAGCGATGAGGCCGAATGCAGTAAGTAAAATAAATTATTTTTTGTCGTTGTCTTCGTTGCCTAATTAAAAGCTCCGCGGAGAAGCTTTTTTTGTAGAAAAAGTCGGCAAATTGCGCACATTACCTGTCTTGTTTTGAGCAAAGACTGTTCTCGCGTAATGACGAATCTTTCATAACCAACATTCCCCACTGTGAAAGATGATTTTTACATTGTTTTGAGAGATTTTTTACTTCTAAAATTTCCTCACAAAATTAGTTGGCATTTCATATCAATAACTTCGAACTCGGTAAATATTGCCAAACGCTAAACTATGGTTATTTTGGTTAGGCAAATTTTTTCAAATCGAATAAAATATTTGTCAGTGAGCAGAAATCCCATTTGGGATATTTTCACGTTCTCGTCTCATCGGTGGGATTTTTGGGGGGTTTTTTTTTTAACAAAAAATTGGCAAAACGAGTTCACCGTCCATTGAAAATTAATTTTATTCAATTTCAATCTCGACATAAATCGGAGGAGTTTCCTTTTCGCATCCGAAATCCGTTTTGCTAAAGAAAGAAAATTCGGGAACAACCCAGTCGGAATCAAATAAGAATGAAGCCGCAGAAGTGCGCTGCGGTCGAAAATTCGAAACTTGAAACAGACGGACGAAATGCTGAAGTTCATATGATTCCTTGACGCAGCCACACGCTTTTCCCTCGCTTCTCGAAAGGAGGCAGATATTGAAATTTAATTTCGCTTTCCACAGTCTAAGGGAATAAATTCGCGAGAAACTAGTTAAAAAAAAAATACTGTGAAAATCGTATAAAGTTTAAACTGCACAAGGCTCTGCCGGAGAATCACGCGAGTAAAAATTCAAAAATTGAACGGGGGATGCTCTGAAATATTTGCCGTTGAAGAAGTTTGATTGATGATCCTCTTTCTTCGAGGCGCCGGAATGTGAATGTCAAAATTCCGTCTTTTAAATTGCTAATTTTATTAGTTGACAGGGACCTTTTTATATTTTCTTCAATTTTTCGAAGATTCCACATATTGAAGGAGCAAACGTTATATAACTGATAGAGCCTGTATATTTCACACAAGAAAAAAGGAAATTTTCAAATCTTGAGGATTCTCGGCCTTTGATATTTGGTATTTTAATATAATAATATTTCTTTTTATCTAATTAAAATGAAGCCATTAAATCTTTTCACTAACCTAAGAGCTGTGTTCAACGGTGCGCATTCCTTACACTTACATTTCCTGAGAAAAACAAGTACTACTTTAGGTTGAATGGCTCTCAAGTGTTGTTTTTAACATAAACAGTTTATATTTTATTAAGCATGAATCCGTATAGTGTGCGTCTTCTTAAGAATCTTAATAACGTTTTACTGATTTTTGAGTTCTTTTCCCTATTTAGTTCTATGTCATTTATTTCCACATACCTTTTTTTCTCAAATATTTTTTCTTTCATTTATCGATCAGTTAATGTTTATCTCTATTAAAATGGTCATTGTTTAAAATACGATGGACTATGATAAGAAAATTAAATACGGTTATATCCTATAAAGATTGCAATAAATTTTTTATGAGATATCGTGTCAGACGTTGCTATAATGACATCTATTGAAAAATGTAATTCATATAAATCGTGTATGAAATGTTAATATCCAAACTAACGGCCGAAACGTATGGTTTTCAAAATGTTCACCTTTATCCCCTAGCTACTATTTCTCTTGCCTCAAACACTCCAAAATCGCTTGCAATAATTGCATTTAGAAATAACTTGATTTGCCATGTTATTCAACCGTCAACTGTTCCACTTTTTGACTTTTTTCAAAATCCTCGAAAGTTTTAATAGAAGATGATTTGGGAATTTTTTCAGATTTTTCTTCATTCCGTTTCGCATAAATTAAGGAAAATATTGTTTCTCGCTTTGACTTTTTTCCCTGAGATTTTCTTTTAGGTTTTACTTTAATCTTTTCCATTGGGGCAGGAAAAGCGAATTTTTCAAATCATAGTTCAAAGAAAAGGAATCATTTAAAACCTAATGAAATCCAGCTGGAAAAATTTCAATTTATTCCGCGTCCAAGCGGAATATTTTCGGTTTCTCTTTCAAAAATCTTCTTTTTTCCCTTTACTTTCTTTTTCAGACTACAGAAAATGTCAGCCGGACGATTTCCACTGCGGTCCGGAGCAAAAGTCTCAGTGTCTGCCGAAAGACAAAAAGTGCGACGGGTATTTCGATTGCAGGAATAAACACGACGAAGAAAACTGCGGACCGAATCATGGAACTTCCTGTAATCTTGACCAATTCCGCTGCGCGAACGCTCAAAGATGCGTCGATCAAACGATGAAATGCAATCACAGAAACGATTGCGGTGATAACAGCGACGAAAAGGATTGCAGTGAGTATTCGATAGGGAATGAAACACAGGAAAGCTAACATCGGGAGAAGTAGAAAATGTAATGCAGGAAAGGCAAAGGGCAATGGAGCAATTATCTCAAACGATTTCTGTCCTAATCTATAGGAAATTGCCTATCTCGAACCCATTTCAGATAATCTTGTATGGGAAAGCAGAGTTTGCTTGAAATCGGAATAAAAGTCAACGGCCAAGCTATGACCGAAGTTATGGAGCACACAATTTATTTAGTATCTGGCTTATGGCCCTGGGGCACACCACGGGCCGTTGTTCTCGGAGTGGGTGTCATGTATGCCGCAACTGGTCACTGGTCCTGTTTAGCAAGCAATCATGAATCCACATGCTCTAAACTTGAAATGGACAGGGCACAGACCACAATTGTCCATCACTGTAACCCGTCTAACATTCCGATATGTTCATTTTTAACTCGGTCTTATATTATCCATTACCGTAGGCGTGTAACTACCATTACTCTAAAGACAAGTATGAAGATATTAAGTTTATCCAATAAGGTACTTTTTCCAATATACTTGATTTACATTGGGTCGTAAATAATAAAAAATATTCTATTTGGGAATTTAATTGATAAATTAAGAAATTTGGAACTTTTTTAATGTTTTTATGAATTTTTAGTCCATGTCCTGCTATTGTGCCGCGATAAACATGATTCTTTTGTTCGTTTAGCCTAAGAGATTTAAATTAGATCCTGTAATTTAATTTCGAGCTAGATTTTGAATATACACATATATTTTATTATCCATAAACTTTAATCAGAATGTATTTCTAAATATTCATTTGAAAAGGAATTTCGATTTCCGATTTAGGTTTCATCCCTGTTGTCGGGAAGACGAATTTCCCAGGCTACGATAACTATTTTGTGATTGGTGAAAAACCAATTTATCTAAAATTAATAAATAACCAATTTTTGGTTTGGAATTTTAGTTCACTTTTTATTTTTTTTATTTTATACAGATTTTCCACCATGTCACGTTGGACAGTTTCGTTGTACGAATGCTCTTTGCATACCCACTTCCTTCCACTGTGATGGATATAAAGATTGCCTCGATGGAAGTGATGAATTGAACTGCACCGTTATTGCCTGCCCTGGTAATAAATTCCTCTGTCCAAGAGGAGGACCGGGAGGTACCCCAAAATGTATTTCCAGGAGTCAACTATGTGACGGAAAAAAAGATTGCGAAGATTCTGCCGATGAAGAAACTGGATGCTGTACGTATTGTATCATTCTGAAACATCCGGATAAAAAACATGATTAAATTGGAATTCCTCAAGAAACACATTAGTTAAATTAAAATTTGTCTTTTTACAGCTACCTCCAGTTGCCCATCACTAGGATGTGAATATAAATGTCAGGCATCACTAACTGGCGGCAGTTGCTATTGTCCAGAGGGAAGAAAGATATCAAATGACTCCAAGACATGTATTGATCGAGATGAGTGTGCCGAATGGGGATTTTGCGAACAGCTTTGCTCCAATTATGACGGTTTGTGTTCGTATATGTAAAAATGAAAATTCCAAAATATAAGCTAATGATCGTCTAAGAATTAATTCACAATTTCAGGTTCCTACATGTGCGGCTGCGAAAATGGCTACGTTCTTTTGGATAGGTCGCATTGCGGTGCACCCAACGGATCCAGCGTCAAACTTCTTTTCGCTCACGATCGAAATGTTTGGAGCTTCGAACAGCATGGGGAGAATCAAAAATTACTCGCTAACGCCACTCAAGCCAGCGGTTTAGATTATCATTACGAAAAGAAGTTGCTTTTCTGGTCAGATACGAAAACGAGAAAGGTAAATCGACGAGGAGGTAATCTGAAATGACAAAGCCGCGAGCTACGAATGAAAATAATTTTTCATTTTTTTTAAGGTTTATTCGCAACCATTGCAAGGTGAAATTGATGGAGCTGCCGCTGAAATAACGCTGCCAGGTACGTGGTCTCCCGTTGCTGTGGCCATAGATTGGGTCGGAGATAAATTGTATGTAACTGATGGTGTCGGGCAGAAGATAGATGTTTTCGAGCTTGATGGACGTTGGCACGCAATCGTTCTCGGATCGAATTTGACCAGCCCCGCCGATATAGGTCTTGATCCAACTTCGGGTTACATGTTCATTGCCGATAGTAACCAAGTTTTGCGAGCCAATATGGACGGCACAAACACGCGAGCTATAGTATCCGATGCCACTTATAAGGCATCGGGTGTGGCAGTGGATATCATAGCAAAACGCGTTTTCTGGTGTGATTCACTCTTAGACTACATTGAAACTGTTAACTACGAAGGCAGAGCACGTTTCCTCGTTTTAAGAGGTGATAGTTATTTTAAAAAAAAAAAATTATATAAAATAAAATGGCAATTCTTCAGGTTGAAGACATTTTACAGGTCAGTCCGTTCCATCTCCTTCGAGGCTTACAGTTTTCGAAAATCGCCTTTTCTGGTCGGATTCCACTAAACAGGGTGTCATGTCTGTCGATAAATATCAAGGCGCTAATTCTATATTAGCAATATATCGACAGAGAACCGTAAGAGAACCAAAAGCTGTCAAAGCCTTGCATAGCCTTATTCAGAGCTACGCTAGCAATCCTTGCGGAAACAACAACGGCGGATGTCAGCACATGTGCATTGTTACCGCTCCTACCGAAGGCACAACTTCTTTGGCTTATAGATGCGCTTGTAATATTGGTTGGCGAGTAGCACCGGATCACCATAATTGCAACCGTGAGTATCTCAATTAACGATCTGCTATTCATTAACTTGGAGTTAGAGTTTCACAGAATTTTTGTAATTTCAGTTGTGAAAGAATTCCTAATGTACTCTCAGCAGAGATTTATAAAAGGAAGAGTTCTAGATCCGGTTATAAAAGGTTTCTCCGATGCGATGCTTCCGGTTGTCTCTAGGAGAGCCAGATTTGTTGGCCTCGACTTCGATGCGCAAGATCAACATATTTATTATTCTGATGTTCTTCAAGATGTAATTTACAGGACACATTTGAATGGGACTGGTTGGCACAGTTTTATTAAAAAGTTTTTAAATTTAAATTGTTTTTAGATGAATCCAGTTTTGTAAAAAATTGCTGGCTTTTTAATTCTTATTATTCGGTTGTAAATAAGTTTTTTTTAAATTCATTTTGTCCCAGGCCGTGAAATAGTGTTGGCATCACAAAATGAAGGCGTTGAAGGACTGGCAGTTGACTGGGCAGCTAAAAATCTGTATTATATTGACAGTAGAAAGGGAACGTTGAACGTTCTTAGCATGAGAAATGTGACGTATCGTAGGACATTACTGAAGAATTTGAAAAGACCAAGAGCTATCGTAGTTCATCCTAATAAAGGGTAGGTTCGATGGCTTCCGAAATGACGAATCTAGTTGATTTTTATGTCTGCAGTTAATATTTCTTTTGTTTTTTTAGTTACATTTTCTTTTCGGAATGGGATAGACCCGCCAATATTAGCAGAGCAAATACTGACGGCTCAGGTTTGATAGTATTTAAAAATGTTACCCTGGGTTGGCCTAATGGTCTTGCTCTCGACTTTAGTAGCGACCGTCTCTATTGGTGCGATGCTCTTCTGGATCACGTTCAGCATTCTAACTTGGATGGTAGCGATGTTAAAACAATTAGCTCCAAATTCATCAGACATTCCTTTTCAATTGTCATTCATAACGGTTAGCCAGTTAAATTTTTACAATTTTGCTTTATGTTTGTATATCAAAAATTTAAATACAAAATTATTCGTAATAAATTAATTTCGATCACAGAGTGGATGTATGTCACCGATTGGCGATTAGATGCAATAGTAAAACTTCATAAAATAAATGGAGATATGGAAGAAATTCTAGTCAAGGAACCCCAGACAAATCGCCTATATGGAGTTAAAGTGTACAGCGAATCGGTTCAAAAAATTGATCAATCTCATCCCTGCATCATTAACAATGGAGGCTGCGAAAAATTATGTTTTGCCGTACCAAATTCTAATTCAACATTGCTGGAGGTAAAGATTCATGAGTATTTTCATTTTTTTTACATTAATTTCTTCGTGATTCATTATTTGGAATTATTTTTTTCAGGCAAAATGCGGTTGTCCATACGGTGAACGCTTAGTAGCACCGGATAATAAAACGTGTTTGGCGGATCCGAATGCTGAACCCCCTTTGCAAGCTTGCCCTAATCAATGGGACTTCACCTGTACAAATCTAAGATGTATTCCGAAGGCTTGGGTGTGTGATGGCGATGACGATTGCTTGGATAATTCGGATGAAGAGCAAAATTGCACCAGTAAGTAAATTTCAGTCGTCAAAATTAATAGCTTTCTGAAATCATTAGAGAGCCAAGATGGATTATTTTTATTAACGACTGAATAGCAATAAGTTTGTAATCTTTATAGAGCCGACTTGCGGGTTGAACGAATTTCAGTGTTCATCAGGCAAATGCATTCCATCAACGTTCAAATGTGATTCAGAAAATGACTGTGGAGACTATTCGGACGAAGCTGGGTGCCATAACGTAACTTGCACTTTGTCTCAGTTCCTGTGCGCTACAAATCGTTGCATTCCCAACGCGTGGAAGTGTGATTCCGAAAATGACTGCGGAGATGGTAGTGATGAGGGAGATTTTTGCGCGCAAAAAACCTGCGCATATTTTCAGTTTGCTTGTCCACGATCGGGTCATTGCATTCCTCAGACATGGGTATGCGACGGCGATAACGATTGTTTTGATCATCAAGACGAAGAAGGATGCCCTCCGATAGCTTGCTCGTCCACTCAGTTCAAATGCGCCGATTTGAAACATTGCATACAAGAATCGTATAAATGCGACGGAATTTCTGACTGCCCTGACGGAAGTGACGAACTCGGCTGTCGTAAGCTTTTTAGTCATAATTTTTCCCCTTACAAAAAGTGAACTGAATGTTAATGTTCAAATTATTCTACTTTTTTTTTCCTTTTTTTTTTTTTAGCTTCTTTGGCACCTGACGAATGCGATACGGAAAAACAGTTTCAGTGTCAATCTTCTGGTATTTGCATACCAAGATCATGGCATTGCGACGGAACGGCTGATTGCGATGATGAATCCGATGAACCAGCAACTTGTGGAACAATTGATTGCCAACAGGGATATTTCAAATGCAACAATAGTCAGTGCATCTTTAAAGCTTATATTTGTGACGGAAGAGACGATTGTGGAGATGGCAGCGATGAGGATGCAAGGCACGCTTGTGGACCTCCGCTGTTTAGGTATCATAAAGTTTCTTAAAAACTTTTCAAAACAATTTATATTAAAGCAGTACATTTATCAAAAATGATACATTTTAGATGCCAAAGTAATCAGTGGCAGTGCCCGAATGTCTTCGAAAGATGTGTTCAGCTTTCTGTGGTGTGCGATGGTAAACCGGATTGCCCGAATGGTGCAGACGAAGGACCTGGTTGTGATTTGGCTGAATGCGAACATAGGAGTGGGTTGTGCTCAAATGAGTGCAAACAAACACCTTTGGTATTTCAGTGTGATTCAATTATTTTATTTATTCATAATCGTTACTAAATAGTCAAGTTTTTCAAAGAAAACATTCTTTTTTATCAGGGAGCAATCTGCACTTGTCCTTTAGGTGAAACTTTGACCAATGATACCTATACGTGTGAAGACTTGAATGAATGCGATATTCCAGAAACGTGTTCCCAACATTGTCATAATACCAAAGGGTCCTACTTCTGTAGTTGTGAGCCTGGTTATACTCTTGAATTGGATAAGCATACATGTAAAGCTAACAGTAAGTATTGTGAGTTTTTTTTCTCTTCATATTACTTTATTAATTATTATACATGATTATGCTTCTCTTTTCTTCCAGATCACAGCGCTGCTTTCTTGATTATATCAAATCGTCATTCAATTCTTGTGGCCGATTTGAAAGAGCAGGGCCTTGAAAGAGTACCAATTATAGTTGAGAACGTAGTTGCCACTGCCTCAAATATGCATACAGGAACTATATTTTGGTCTGATATGAAGCTTAAGAAAATATCTAGGTTGGATCGTGGAAAGGATCCAGTTGATGTATGTCTTGAATTCCATATTGGAGTTTATTTAACTTAGTTTAAGTCTAAATAAAATATACAGGCTTATGTGGTCAGTCGATTTTATAAAATGATATATTTTTAAAGCAGATGCAGGCATTCAAATGTTGGCTTTTTTTTCCGCAGTAGATGTTAAATAAGCATTCCTTCAAATTTTAACCATATGAAATATTTCATATTTTAATTCATTCTTACTTATTTGAGATACTTAGACGATAACATAATTTAATTGATGATAAAATAAGATAACAAAATACTTCTCAAACATAGTTTTATTAAATATAATTTTTTGAAATTGCTTAAATTTTAGTGTATTATTTAAAAAACGCCTATTTGCTTTTTATTATACATTTATTATGTTTAGCAAAACTCTTTATTTGATATAATCAGGAAAATGTATAAATAAATCATTTTCAGGTAATTTCAAATGGTTTGGATTTGGTGGAAGGTTTAGCTTATGACTGGATAGGAGGCAATATCTACTGGCTGGATTCACGATTGAATACTATTGAAGTCGCTCGGGAAAATGGATCCGATAGAATGGTACTTTTGAAGGAGAATATAACTCAACCCAGGGGAATGTGTTTGGATCCCAGCCCAGGGTAGGAAACATTGAACTGAGGAAATAAAGATGTCATTAAAAGATAGGCAACAAAATTAAAATGATATTTTTTTTTGTGTGCAGAGCTAGATGGCTTTTCTGGTCGGATTGGGGGGAAAATCCCCGAATAGAGAGGATTGGAATGGATGGCGAAAATCGCTCTGTAATCATAAATACCAAAATATATTGGCCGAATGGACTGACTTTGGATGTTGCCACAAAAAGAGTTTACTTCGCTGATTCAAAGCTTGATTTTATTGATTTTTGCTATTACAACGGAAGCGGTCGACAACAAGTTCTTGCTGGCAGCCATTATTTGCTTCATCCCCATTCCCTAACGCTTTTTGAGGATAAATTATATTGGACAGATAGACAACTGAATAGAGTTGGTTTAGTATATTATTTTTTAGTTCACAACTAAGGGACCCGTATAAAAATTATTTTAATCTTGTGTTAAAATTTATATTTCAGGTTTTATCTGCTCAAAAATTTAGAGGGAAAAACCAAACAGTCGTTTCCCATCTTATTTCCCAACCCCTTAGCATTCACGTGCATCACCCATCTTTACAACCTTTGTCACCTAATCCCTGTCAAAATGCATCTTGCCAGCACTTATGCCTTTTATCGCCATCAAAATCGAGTGGATATAGATGCAAATGTAAACCAGGATTCCGAACTTCACCAGATGGAAGGTGTACGGAAGGTAAAACCTGCATATTTAATTGGCTATTAAATAAGCCGTAGACAATACTATTAATTTCTCTTTTAATTAAATTTTTCAGAAGAATCAGCGTTTCTCATGGTCATGAAGGGTTCACAGATCATTGATGTTTCATTAACTCCCGGAGACAAGACAAGTGGATATCTCACACCGATAGTGGGAATTGAAGGGGGTCTTCACTTGGATTACGACAGGAAAATGCAAAACATTTATTGGGTTGAAGGAAAGGAGGATGATGAAGAAAATGTAAATTGATTGTATTTGATAAAAAATTAGTTGTATATATTTAACCGTGAATTAATTTTTAAAACGTAAAAAATTTACCAAAGCAAAACTTAATCATTAAGACAAGCTCCGATGTTAAATATAATTCATTTTAAAAACAAAATTTCAATTCGTTATTATAAGACATAAATTTGTAACAGAAATTATTGTCTTAACATTATATCTTTCGATAAGTGAATTAATCCAGAATGAATTAATTTCGCAAGAGGCTACATTTAGCATGAATAAATATATCTCATAGAATTTGACTTGCAGTTAAAAGATGTAAAATTGATATTTTTTCTTATTAAAACTTTTTTCTAGTGCACAATATATGTGACACCTTACGGCGGAGGAAATAAGACGGAATTCCTCGGAAGGGATTCAGGTTTAGTCGGAGCAGCATACACGATTGCTTTCGATTGGTTCGGACGAAATTTATACATTGCTAATAAAATTGCATCAAATTTCGAACTGATCAAAGTTGATGGGAAAGTTAAACACCGGAATATAATCTTAGCAAACGACGGCAATAAAACATCTGTAGGAAAGCCCAAATCAATGTGTTTAGATCCTAGCGAAGGGTGAGCAATTAAGACTAAGCAGAATTTATGTCTAAAATGAATATTGTTTTAAATTAAAACGGTATACCTATTACACCCGAAATATATTAAAAATTATTTTTTAGGAAATTATATTGGCTTGACGAAGGAGGCTTTGGTGTGCCATCAAAAGTGGCTAAAGTGAATATGGACGGTACAAATCCAGAAATATTAACAATTAATATTGAAAGGCCGGAGGCTATTACTATCGACTTGGATAAAAAAATTCTCTATTATAGCGCTCAGTATCCCGGATATGTTAGTTTTCATTTTTAAACATGTTGAATTTTGGAAAATGAGATGAATCGAAATGTAAAAATTAAATTTTTGCTACAATTTTTATGTAGATTAAATCCATGACAGTTACGGGTAAGGATATTCGTACGGTGCTCTCTACAGATGATGGCAACAATTTAAAACAACCGAAAGCACTTGCCGTTGTTGACAATCGTCTTTTCTATTTGGACCCTACTTACGATAAGATAGAAAGAGTTGATCTACCAAGCGGTAAAAATGCTAAATTGATAATGGATAATGAAGCAGAATTGAAAACGTTCGTTGTTTTCAAGAAAAGGCTTTGTAAGTTTATTTCTATGTGCGAAACGCACTTTAAGTAAACAAACCAGTCATAAGTGTTAATTATTTTTCTTCCAGCTTACAATCATCCTTGTCTGCTATCGAACGGTGGATGTTCCCAAATATGCATTCCGAGCGAACACTATACAAGAGTATGTGCTTGTTCAATAGGTTACAAAAAAGAAAGCGAAGTTTTATGTTCACCTTACAAAACTTTCGCTGTAGTTTCACAATTGGATCTTACGAGAGGTTTCAGCCTGAAAGATTCAGCCGAAGCAATGGTACCGATTACCGGTGCAGGTAGGCTATGTTTTGAATCAGGCGAAGGAAATCGTTTTTTAACCTAAAACACAGCAAATTATATAATGTGGTTTCACGTTGCAGGACATCACATTCTACATGTTGATGTACACTTTGCACAAAACTGGATCTACTGGGTTGAATTCAATCGTGGCATGTGGAATGGCATTTTCCGTATAAGACCTAATGGTACGGAACTTCAAAGCGTTATTAAAGAAGGAATTGGGTCCAACGGTATCCGCGGCATTGCCATTGATTGGATTGCTGGCAATCTATACTTCACGAATGTTTTTCCTCATGAGAATTATGTTGAAGTGTGCTGGCTTGATGGAAGTAACAGAAAAGTTATATATAAAACCACAACACATGCTCCGAGAGAACTTGCTGTGAATCCTGTAAAAAAGTTAGTTTTATAATTTTTCAGCAGCAAGCTAAGGCTTCTCGATAATTTCATATGATTTTTTTTAATTATCTGCTTCACAAATTCTAATATTCGATACTGCAAAAATTTTAAAGAGTTTTTGTGGGCAGCGATTTTACATCCTTATAAAAATTCATCCTGTTTACATTTCAGACTACTATATTGGATTGATTACGGCCAGTATCCTCAGATAGGAAAAGCATATCTAGATGCAACGAACTGGATGGCAGTTGTCACATCAGGAATAAGCAATCCCAGAGATCTAACTATTGATATGCAGACACATGATGTTTACTGGATTGATTCTAAACTTGATTTAATACAGAAAATGGGTTACTCAGGAGGTGTGCGACAGGTATCGAGCTCAGATTAATTCAGGTGGAATATGATTTTCTGTGACATATTTTATTACCTATATTCTTCTTTGACAGGTGATTCGGAGAAATTTGCCTTATCCGATTGGAATTGCAGTTCACTTGGGCGACGTGTATTGGGTAGATCGCAATCTTGAATCTGTTTTCAAAGCATCGAAATTAGCCAACAACAATTCTCGCCCCGTGGCCATCCGCACGAATCTTCAGAAACTTAGAGATATCGCCATTTTCGATTTATCCAATCAACCGGACGATGAAAATAATCCTTGCAAAAGGTATATGTCGATTTTCAGCTCTTATTGTAATTATTTCTGAAGAATAGAAAAATTTAGTTTTCATTGCTTTCAGATTGGGCAACGGTGGTTGCAGTCAGTTGTGCTTTTCGTTTCCATCCAATAGCTCCTTTACGTCAGCTCCAACATTCAAATGTGAATGCGCAACAGGTTCCGTATCTCCAGATGATAAACGTAAATGCACAACTTTTGATGAATATCTTCTGTTTTCCACCAGAACGGAAATTCGTGGTATCGATTTGGACCCAAAATCCACGCTAGTACCCTTCAAACCACTGGTAATTTTTTTCTTTACAATCTAAGACTCATATTTAATTAATTTTTCTACTTTTCTTCTAATTTAATGGCCTTGATTATCTCCCTTAAGAAACACTGATATTATTGATAAAACTCATATCAAAACCTATCTTCAGGTAAGAATTTTATGCTACAACCTGTTTCAGTTTTCTAAAATTTTTTATTTTTTACTTGTATAAAAATTTTTGTTACTGTTGTTCTTATTATTTTTCAATGATACACGTAAATATTTTTATCATTTATTTTCTTTCAAATCTAATACATATGATTTTGCGATTTTTTACTATATGGACGGTCCCTATGATATCCAAATTTACAGCTGCTGAAATTGTCAAAAAATGATAAATCGGAGGATTGTACGTTTGTAGGGTACGGAAAACAATCAGAAATTGTGAGGTTATGGAAAGCATGAGAAAGAAATGAATTTTATTTCATCACTAATGCTCAATTCAATTTCGGCAAAATGAAACAGCAATATTTTATGCTCTGTTGACTCAATTTTGTTTTTCGCCCTTAATTTTTTCACATGAGTTATCTCTCTCGCACCTTACTATCTAATTGCTTTCGAATCCTTCTTCACCTGACGATATCATTAACTGACAAATTAACGAAATATGTATACTTCACTGACCAAACACTGTTTAGATCCTCAGACACACAATTGATGAAAACCCAAAAGGCATGAGACCTAAACTATATATTTCGACCTTAAAAATTTTGCCCACATGAGTATTTTTTCTTCAAAAAAAAAAAAAATATTGAAGTTATTTTATATTCCGCAGTCTAATCTGACGAATGTGGTCGGAGTCGATTTTGATTATGAAGATAAACGACTTTTCTTCACTCAAATACGACCCTGGGCGAGAATAGCATGGACATCGAGTAAATCTCCGGATAATAAAGATATACACAATATCATAAGTCGCGGAATCAATCCTGAAGGAATAGCTTATGACTGGACACAGAAGAAAATTTACTGGACCGACAGCAGCAACAACAGCATTTATGCAATGAACATGGACGGTTCTGATTTAGTGATGATTGCCAGGGTCGAAAGACCTCGAGCCATTGTCATAGATCCCTGCAATGGGTGAGGATTTTAATGATAATTAAACTGGGCACTTTTCAGAATCTAAATTATAAATAGTACCTTGAAGAAACAGTAAATTGAATGAAATTCTTCTTTATGACATTATTAAGTTTTTATCAGCAATTTATCACGAGTGTTTGGGTGGAATGAACATGATGTTTGTCAAATCACTTCTAAGATAAATATCGCGATCGAATATGAGCTAATAAAATTAACTTTTCATTTTCAGCTCGCTGTATTACACAGATTGGGGTAGGTTTGGCACATCAGGGAAAATATATCGAACGACGATGGCAGGCTCCCTTAAGAAAGCGATTATTGAAAAAGATTTGTCTCAGCCCAGCGGTTTGGCTATTGATTACGAGGACAGAATGTTATATTGGACGGATGCCGTAAGGGAGCGGATTGAAAGATCAGAACTCAATGGTACTAATAGACAGGTAATGCTTCTTCAGATATTAAATAGGTAAAACACTCTGCGCATCATGTAAATTCCATTATTCAATTTTTCACATACAGGTTTTAATATCAGCAACTATTTATCCATTCGCAATAACAGTTCACGGAAATTATATTTACTGGACCGATCTTCAGTTAAGGGGTGTTTATAGAGCCGAAAAGCATACGGGAGCGAATATGGTGGAGATGGTAAAAAGGTTAGAAGACTCGCCTAGGGATATTCATGTTTTCTCAAAAACTCGACAAGCTTGTGATTCAAATCCTTGTCACATTAATAATGGAGGCTGTGCTCAAAGTTGTCATCCGGGACCTAATGGAACGGTAAATGAATATATAATTCTATCTGTATTATTTAGATTTTTTTCAACTATACAAGGTTACATATGGTACATGATTTTTACTTCACCGTTTTGCATTAATTGCCTTTGTTTATGTCAAATTTGTTATACATCTTGAGTTGCTTTTTATTTTTGCAGTTTTACTACTTTTTCTTTTTAAATCATATATTTCTTTGTCATTTATTTAAATTTTGACATGTTTTTAATGTATTTTTTCGAAAATACGAATTGTACAATTTAATATTTTTCAACTCAGGCCGAATGCAAATGTGATGATAATTCAAAACTGGTCAACGAAAACCGAATGTGCGTTGCTAAAAACCTGACCTGTGACAGCAGTAAATTTTACTGCAAAAATGGAAAATGCATATCCCGAATGTGGTCCTGCGATGGTGATGACGATTGTGGCGATGGATCAGATGAAGATGTAAAATATTGCAGTAAGTATTTTAGTGTATAACGTTTCTAATATATATCGATTTTATAATTATTAAAAAAGGGACGTCCCTTAATTACTATTAACGAATAATTTTAACATGAACTTAATAAATTTTCTGTATTTTAGCATATCATTCATGCGGTCCAAATGAATTCCGCTGCGCAAATGGCAGATGCATATTTAAAACTTGGGTTTGCGATCATGAAAATGATTGTAAAGACGGCTCTGATGAAATTGATTGTAATTATCCACCATGTGCGCCGTTTGAATTCACCTGCAACAATTATAGATGCATACCAATGTCACAGGTATGGGTTTTCATCAATTTTTAGGGAAATATTGCAACCGATCTCTGTATTAAAATTCCTTTTTATTTAAACTCTTATTTCATAGTTTTAATAATATAATTTATTATTCACTATCCTTAACAGGTTTGCAACGGTGTTAACGATTGTAAGGATAATATAACATCTGATGAAGTCCATGATAGATGTCCAAAGAATACAACTTGTCCTCCAAATCATCTGAAATGCGAAAAAACTAATATTTGTGTCGAACCATATTGGCTCTGTGATGGGGATAACGATTGCGGGGATAATTCTGATGAAGATACCTTACATTGCGCACAGCGAACATGTCCACAAAATAGTTTCAGGTATATAGGCGTACAAAATATTACCAAAAATTTTCTATATCTTTACTCTAAAGCGAACCAGAAAACTTTCATTCTTGTGTTTACGACTAAGTAATCTTACAAGACAAATGTGTTATATATATATATGAAATATTAACTTCTCAGATAAATGGAGAATTTATAAATATGTAAATTTTTTTACAGATGTCCTAATCATCGTTGCATACCGGCCACTTGGTATTGCGACGGTGATGACGATTGCGGGGATGGCGCCGATGAACCACCAGAATACTGTAAATCTGAAGGCAGAACATGTTTCGGGGATCTTTTCACTTGCGATAATGGTAATTGCATTCCAAGAATTTATATCTGTGACGGTGATAATGATTGCTTGGATAATTCGGACGAAGACGAAAGACATCAATGCAGTAAGTAATTTTTCAATTAATACATCTAAAGCATATTAAAGGGTTTTATATAAATTTTTTTTCCATGATTTGTAGACGATAGAAAATGCGATGAAGAAACTGAGTTCACATGCACAGAAAACAAAGCATGGAACAGAGCCCAGTGTATTCCGAAAAAATGGATTTGTGACGGCGATCCGGATTGCGTTGATGGAGCCGACGAAAATTCTACGGTTCACGCTTGTCCCGTGCCTAGTCCCTGTGGCGCAGAGCAATTTACTTGCGGAAACGGAAGATGCATCAATACAGTTAATAAATTCAATGTAAAGTTTTTCCGGTGTAAAATAGTTTCAAAGAATAGTATCTATTTATCATATTTATTTCAGGGATGGCTTTGTGATCACGATAACGATTGTGGTGATGGTACGGACGAAGGAAAATTTTGTAATTCTCAGTATAAACCATGTAGTCCCGAGGAATTTAGTTGCCAGAATTTCAAATGTATCGGAAAAATATATCAATGTGATGGTGATGATGATTGCGGAGACAATTCTGATGAAATTGGATGTAGTAAGTAGGCAAAAAAAATATATTAATATATTGTAACCCACTATCCGGTTGTAAATTATTTGTCATAGCCTTTAAAATTATCTTAAAGTCTTACTCTGAATATGGCTTTCAAAGAACCAGGGAACTACAAAACAGTTTGGTTAAGATTTGAAGTATAATTTTATTTTTCTAATCATAGAAGAAAATGTAAATAGGTTTATGAAATTTTTATGGCTCATATTAAAATTGAATTGTGTCACTTATTTACTTACTCACGATTTCATTATTTTTTAGACAAGACGGTTTCAACATGTCCGGAAGGACAATTTAGATGCAACGATAGCCAGTGCATTCCATATCGTCTAGTTTGTAACAAGGTTTCTGACTGCGCAGATGACAGTGATGAACCTCTTCACTGTAACGTCGACGAATGTGCTAAAGTAGAAATCCATCAGTGTAATCATAAATGTGTTGATACCCTAACTGGTTATTATTGCGAATGCAAACGGGGATACAAGTAAGCATAACCTAATTACTCGTTTTACCGTTTAATATTTTATATTCTCATAACTAAACAATATAATTGATGTTGTAATAAAAATTAACGTTCATATATTTCTAAAATAAAATACTTTATATCGTTCTGTAAACTTTCTTCCTAGGCTTATGCCCGATGGCAAAGCTTGCAGGGATATAGACGAATGCACAGAACTTCGTGGAGTCTGCTCTCAGTATTGTTCTAACACTCCGGGTGGTTATTACTGCAAATGTAATGATAAATATTATGAGAGAGAGCAGGACGATCGTACTTGTAAGAGGAGAGACAAGACCAAACCTTGGTTAATATTTACCAATAAATATTATGTGAGGAATATGTCAACTGATGCTTCAGTATATAGTTTAGTTCATAAAGATCTAATCAATGTTGTGGCATTAGATTATGATTACCAGGGAAATAAATTATATTTCTGTGATGTCAGCGCCAAAACGATTTTCAGGTAATGGAATACACCAAATAAAACAAACAAAAAAAGTGAGAGACTTCTTGCTCTGTGAATTTTAAAAAAGCAATGTAAAAAATATAAAATTTCAGGTCTGACATAGGGGGAGAGGATATGAAGGAACCAGTAATCAGACACGATAGTCATGGATTGGAAGGAATCGCAGTCGACTGGGTTGGAAGAAAATTATATTGGCTAGATAGACATAGCAAACACTTAGAAGTATCCGAATTAAACGGTGTCAATAGAAAAACATTAAAGTCTGGTGTTGCTGATCCTCGTGCAATTGCTGTGCATCCTGGTGTTGGTTACTTATTCTTTACTAGCTGGCATTTGCAGGTATTTGATTTTATCCTTAAGAAGAATATTATTTCAGTTTATCTCACTTATGAAAGTTTTATATTTTAATTATAAATTAAGTTCATTTAGTAATTTTATAAAAATAAATATATATATATAACATTAATGAAGCTCACATTTCTGCATCTGGTATAAGCTATATTTTTTACCAGAAATGTAAGATATAAAATGTAATTTAAATAAATTTCATTTTCAGGCTTACATTGGTAAAATTGGTATGGATGGATCAAATTTCACCAGGATTCTAACATGGGATAATGATATTGCTTGGCCGAATGCACTAACGATAGACTACTTTACGGACAAAATTTATTTTGCCGATGCTCATCTAGATTATATTGCTTATACAGATTTGGAAGGAAGGCATAGGCATATTGTTTTAAGTGGTCAAAAAGTTCCTCATGTTTTCGCTTTGACGCTGTTTGATGATGATGTTTACTGGACCGATTGGAACATGAAAGCAATTAGCAGAGCCAATAAATACACGGGTTAGCAGATTCCATTTCAGATATAGTTCTCTAACTTGAAACTGAAACAGATTTCTCTATTTTAATTGATGTACGTATAAAATACTTATCATGAATATTACTATTATCTTTTAGGGAAAGATTTGAAGGTATTGCGGAACACGACTCACAGACCTTATGACCTTCATGTTTACCATCCACTTCGTCAGTTACCATATCCGAATCCTTGTCAGCCGAATAATGGAGGCTGTTCTCATTTGTGCCTACTGTCACCGATTCCAAACGTAACGAATACAGACACACCCTTCGGATATGGTGATAATGAAACGCCTGTCAATTACACTTGCGCTTGCCCTAATCAGTTCTATTTAATGAGCGACAACAAAACTTGTGTTGCAAATTGCACAGAAGGCCAACATCACTGTCAAGGATCCGATCAAAAATGCATTCCATGGTTTTGGAGGTGGGGTGGAAAATTGATTCGCACTTAAATTTGAACGCTTTAGTTTTCTTTTACTTTTTTTAAATACAATTTTCTTCCGCAGATGCGACGGTGAACAGGATTGCAAAGATGGTTCCGACGAACCACCGTCATGCCCACCTCGTACGTGTCGAAACGGAATGTTCCAATGCGCGAATAAGAACTGCACGGCTTCCGCCAGTATCTGCGATGGAGTGAACGACTGTGGAGATTTCTCCGATGAAAAGAACTGCGATTTCCCTTGTCCAGAAATCGAATTTAAATGTAAGAGCAACGGTAGATGTATTCTTAATTCATGGAAATGCGATGGGGATCCTGACTGTAAGGACGGCAGCGATGAGGATCCAGTCATGTGTCGTGAGTATAATTTTAATCTTTTGAGTAAAATTTTAATCTTTAATTGAATTATATATTGGTGTACTGGTTAACTATCACACAGATCATTTATACTTCTTTCCAAGAGAAAACTAAAATAACTTATTGATTTAATAAGTTAATTTGAATATTTATTTGATATTATAGACAATTTGATATTTGATTTGATATTACAGACAATAGAAAATGCGATCCAGAAACCGAGTTTTCCTGCAAAAATGGACGTTGTATTCCCAAGTTATGGATGTGCGATTTCGACAACGATTGTGGAGATGATTCGGATGAACCGGCTTTCAAATGCCGGCAAAAGAATTGCACAAATGGTTGGCAGAGATGCCCTGGGCGCACGAATTATAGATGTATTCCGAAATGGCTATTCTGTGACGGAAAAGATGATTGCCGAGACAACAGCGACGAAAAACCAGAGAATTGCCCGAAATGTCAAGAGAGCGACTTTCGATGCAACAATAATCGTTGTATCCCGAGGTAAGATCAATTTTAAAATGTATGAATGGGAACATGAAATAGATTGAATGAATTTCTTTTTGAAATTTCTGAAAATGTGATTTACTTATTTTCCTTCTCAGACCATGGTTGTGCGATCACGAAAACGACTGTGCGGACAATTCAGACGAAGCTGATAGCGTTTGTAAAGGGGTTTACAGAGAGTGCTCGGAAAGCGAATTCAAATGTGATAACAGAAAATGCATTCCCCATAGATGGAGATGCGATCATGATGATGATTGTGGCGACAATAGCGATGAAATAGGCTGCACAGATTTTAAGTGCAAAGTAAGGGAGTTACTCACTTTTTGGCAAAAAGTCCGAAAAATTTGACGGGAAATGATATTTTAACTTCTTTTTTTGTTTTTGCTATTTGTAGAATGGCACATTCCAGTGCGGAAGCGGTCACTGCATCGCATCATATTTCAGGTGCGATGGACAGAAAGACTGCAGAGATTTATCCGATGAAAAGAATTGTCCGCCTAGATATCCGGATGGCAGATACTGTCCGATTTCCAAATTTCAGTGCACTAATCATTTATGCGTACATTACACAGATTTATGCGATGGTGCAGACGATTGTGGCGATAATTCCGACGAGAGCGCACTTGTTTGCGGTGAGTGATTAATGGCAGGTCTTAAAATTCGTTTAGAAAAAGTACAAACTGAATTGAAGACAGCAATATATAAATTTGAAATTTACAGACAACTTCGATTGCGCCACTTTACACAGATTTCGCTGCGAGAACAATCGATGCATACCGAAATATCAGCTCTGCGATGGGATTGACAATTGCGGAGACGGATCAGATGAAAATAAAATGACGACTTGTTCAACGAGATCGAAGCAATGCAACAGAGAATTCGAGTTCCATTGCGCAAACAAAAAATGCATTGACAGGTTGCTCATGTGCGATTTTGGTGATGATTGTGGCGACGACTCTGACGAGTTAGGATGCCGTAAGTTTTCTCAGGCATTTCTTTGTACGCGAACTACTAACTTTACAATAATTATAGCAAAAAGAGTAATCGTGAATGCAAGGTTTGTGATTTGATTAATTTACACTCTAACAGATTCAAGCGCCGATTGCAACGTTGCAACAAGAGGAGGTTGTCAGCAAGAATGTCGGACCATTTCAGAGCCGGGCACAAATCTCAAAGGCTATGTGTGTTCTTGTCTGCCCGGATACACTGTATCTCCAATGAATAAGAAGAAATGTGACGATATTGACGAATGCGCTACTGGAACTCATCGCTGCTCCCAAATCTGCACCAATCATAACGGGAGCTACAGTTGTTCTTGTCGGGAAGGTTTTACTCTCAGCGAAACGCTAACGGGAGTGTGTAAATCCGATAACGCTGAAGTAACTTTACTGTTTTCTAATGGGTGAGCACGTTTATCGATTCGTGAAGATGGTGTTATTCGGAGTATACGGTTGTAAAAACTTACGTCGGAGCAGAAAATATGATTAAATTCTAATTTTTTTTCTTAGACCTCAAATTAGAGCATATAAAATTCAGGAAAGACGAGAATTACCTGTCGTATCAGAGGAAAAGAGGATCAACGCAATTGATTTCGATCCTAAGCAAGAAATGGTTTTCTGGGCTGATACATACGATAATACTATAAAGAGATCATACATGATTGATGCTCAAAAAGGATTGGTAAAAGCCGGTTACCCTCAGGATCTCAATATAAAAAGTGAGTTAATAAAAGTTTAAAGATTTCCTTATTCCTCCCATTTCAACATTTAGATAGTGAAAAAAAATTTTTTAAAGAATATAAAACATTTCTCTTATCTCAGATAAAAAGAATCTAAAATAAGACATTTATTTTATGAATTTGCTCACAGTTCTGAACAATATTAAATTATTCAAAATCTAAAGATCTATGGATTAAATCTGAATAAATATTAAGAATCCGATTTTTAGTTTAAAATTTTCTCATGTGCTGCCAAATCAATTTATTTCATTACATAAACTCATGTAGAATAAATTTAATTTTCTGAAACTTCAGCACAAGCTAGACCGACGAGTGTGTCGGTTGACTGGATCGGAAACAACGTTTATTGGACCGAAATTGATGAATCGGGTGGTCAGTGGATAACAGGGACAGTTGTTGTAGCAAAATCGGACGGTAGATATCGTAGATCTCTCATATCCAGCGGATTGACCTCTCCTACATCCATTGCCGTAGACCCAGAAATGGGACACATGTATTGGGCGGATTCAGGTAAATAAAAAAAATTTGTACATGGATCACAGCTTATGCTTAAGAAACAAAAAGACGTCTGGTTATGTATTATTCATAACTAAGAGGGAGGCTTAAATTTATGTTCACTCTTCAGGTGCCACACCTAAAATAGAAAAAGCATGGCTGGACGGAAGCAATAGAAAAGTTTTTGTATCAGATGCCGTGGGACATCCGACGGGCTTATCCATCGATTTTGGGATGGATCACACTCTTTACTGGGCCGATACGAAACTTAATACCATCGAATCTATAAAATCAGATGGAACAGCAAGACAGGTTCTTATTAGAGGAGAATATTTGAAGCATCCCGTATCTTTGGATGTGTTTGAAAGTTCAGTTTTCTGGGTGACTAGAGATACGGGGGAAGTTCTGAAGCAGGATAAGTTTGGCCGAGGAGATCCAGTTGTGTTAGCCAAGGACCTACTCAATCCCTCAGGAGTGAAAGGTGAAATTTCATACTATTTGATACCTGTTGACCACCGGCGGCGGTGCAAATGATTTTAACAAATTGGTTACTTTTTTTTTTTAGTTTATCACGAAGCACGATATAACACTTCCGGAATATCCAATCCATGCCAAATGAGTTCTTGTTCTCATCTCTGTCTCTTGATACCTCAGGGACACAGATGTGCTTGTCCGGATAATACAAACATCCATTCGTCCAAAATGCATAGCGAAGTTCAATGCGACGCCGGTATGTCATTAAACATTAAGAATTCGACTTTCTTATTTTGTTGCCCCTGCGAATAATATTATACCAGAAAGACAATATGAAATTTTTCTTTTTTAATCAAGCTTCCGAACGCGCTCGACCGGAGCCGAGAATTTGTCGCTGTCAGAATGGTGGAGCCTGTAGGGAAGCAGAATCTGGAGAATTAGTCTGCGAATGTTCCAAAGACTTCCAAGGGCAATACTGTGATAACTTCGGAGGCATTTCTCACGCTGGATACTCTGATTCAACAGCAGTAGCTGTAGTTCTGCCCATTATTCTTATACTGGTCCTCGCAGGCGTCGGAGCCGCAATTTTCTTCATAATTAGAAAGAGGCCTTTGTACGTATCTCGAATTTATTCGTTATTCTTTCACCAGAAGAATTTAGCTGATGGTTTTATTTACACGTTTTGCAGCGGTAAAGGAGGTGCTCTTGGTGCCCTTACGAACTCTCAGAGCGTCTCGTTCCGCCAAGGGACGAACGTAGAGTTCGGATCACCCGTCTTTCCATCGAATGGACCCTCCGTTGAACCAATGGACGTTGCGTACAACCTCGACAACATTAGCGGAAAAAATCGGGATTTTAGCAATCCAATGTACGAATGCGCCGTGGAAAATCAGGGTAACGGATCTGGAATATATGAAGTTCCATCGGATGTGACGAAAAAGGGACTTGAACCTGTTCCGCCGGCAAGTGCTGTTCTGGCACCCTCGAGCGTTGTCACTCGAACTTCACCCCAGATTCACATAAGGCACCGCGAATTGGATCCCAGTTCAGACACGGGAAAAGATACGCAGAAACTTGTTGAAGAAGATAAATCGGAATGCTAGCATTTAATAAAAAGCAAATGCTTTGCACCTCGATCGTTTCCTTGTGAAATGAACGCGATTATTAAGAACAGCGAAGCCTCGTTAAAAAATATTTTACGAAAAAGCATATAAAAAAATTTTTGTATATATATTTTCATCCCTCTGTAAGATTTAGTCGAAATTTCAAGGTTTTCACATTTTTTTTATTGTTTTCTCGTAATGGCAGCCAGCGTTGATCGGAAATCATAATATAACACATGAAGCTCACACACATAATCACTAAAATGTCCTGTAGTTTTAAGGCGACCACTTGCTTAAATTAAAAGTATTAATTGAATCTCATATGTTAAACAATTAGTTGTAATTGTAATTTACTAAATACTATATGGGGACTATAATCACGGCTTCAGTAAATTCTCAAAAGTACTTTTTTCCCTACAATGAAACTCGTCTTGCAATAATTATAAATATAAATTTAATTTATATGTAATGTATAATTAAATAACTTTTACACACCGAAAATTTATGCAGTTTGTATTTTAGCGAGGTTTTCACTGTGTTTAAGATTAAAACACCGGCAAAACGTTACAAGAGAGGCTTTTTTAAAAAAAATAAATATGTCAAATTAGCTAAATTGGCAGCCCTATTGTTCGCGAATTATTATTATTATTATTATTATTATTATTATTACTTTGGTTGAAAACTCAGTACAAAAAAAATAAATGAAAAAAATTAACTTAAAAAAATTGGATTCAAGTGAAATGTGATATTCCTTTTATTTTTAAATAAAATTTTTGTTAAATAAAAAAGAAAAAAATATATATACATATATAATAATATAATAAACGGTTTTTAGTGCCGTGTGAATTGGAAGTCATAGTGAACTGTATTTATTGAATTATAATCATTGCTCCAAATCAGTAATATATATAAATATTATATTATAATGAAACGACGAAAGGATTTTAGTCGAATTTGAGTATGAATTTATATTTTCATAAGATGATAAGAAAGAGGTTTTTTTTTACTATTAATGTTGATTCCTTTTTTTCTCAAACTGTGTATAAAAAGAGCAAGCATTTATGTGAAAAGGTTTTATTTGCAATTTTTTCAAAAGTGATACAAAGAAATTTTAAAATTTGTTTTTAAAACAGAAAGATGTTAAAACGAGAGATGTTTTTAAGTGTTTTTTGACGAGTTTTCTCTCTCCGTAAAAGATGATGTGCCAATCAAATATAAGCCAGCCCAAATTTTGTAACTCATACTAAAAAGCCCTGCAGAAAGCGAGATTTAGACGTTCCAGTTCTTGTAATTGATTCTAACGTGTCAATAGAAAATCAGCATCATTTTCGGGGCATCTATCATTTTTTTAACGGTTTTTCACTCGCAATCGCTTCCAGAGCTATTATCGCTTTTCCATTCACTTACAGTATATGTTTCTTTTAATTTCGTAACATAATATACATATTATATGATAACATTGTTTTATTTTAATTCTATTCTTTTGCCGGCTGGATTTAATGTTACTCCTTAAATTATGATCGATTTCGGAGAGGGATTTTGATGTAACTACAGGGTTGGTAATAAAAGTATAAATACACAATTTATATTTGAATTTATCCTTCCTGAAGTGAAGTAAAAAATTTTGTATTGTTTTAACTTTTTTATACTATAAAATAAAGACATTCCATATCAGTGAAGAGTTAAAGGACCATTCCTATTTTATGACTGTTATTTACCAGCTATTATTAAGGTTGTTAACACTTATAATTAATTTAAATGAAATAATGTAAATTTTAAAATAAACCACATTGATTGAAATCTTGTTTATAAAAGGTGTATTTTTAAAATTTGTTTTGTTCTGTTTTTTTTCTAATATGGTATCATCTTCAGGTAACCTTTGTCTGATGTTATTA
>JAOWBB010001326.1:0-44789 GCA_028565995.1 Ricinus marginatus | reverse complement strand
AAATATTATACATATTATACTTTGATAAAAATGTATTAAACGTGAAAATATTCTGATAAATAATTTTTCTAATAATTAGTAAATAAATTCTCATGTACATATTTTTTATATTCATTTAAGTATTAGTTTCTAAAATATAAAATCAAGGAAGATGAAAATATTCGCTTTTTAAGTTTTTTACAAAAGCACTTTACATATACATCATAAAAATTTCAAATCAATACCGATCACTTGTCTATTAGTGAAAAGCTGACGTGTAAAACACGAAGAATAAAAAAAAATGGTTGTCATGTAAAAGAAAATCTCCTACATGATTATCGTAATATCCAAATATCCATCAAAATCAGGTTATTGATAGAAATTAAAATTTTCCTTTGGATACTACATCAGATCAAAATTCAATATATTTTGATTATATTTATATTAAAAAATGAACAGAAAAAAATATTTGGCCAGAAGGTAAATATTCTAATGCGCTTTGATTTTTTTATCAAATTTTACATTATGAAAACCAGATTATTGATAGTAAAAAACCTTGCATTGATTTTATGCCGGAAAAGGAAATTCAGAAGTAACAGATGGCAGTGACAGAATCAATATATGGATAAAGACAAATTTAACAAGAAAGCTGAATCAGAATCTTCCTACTTGTATTTCTTTCCAACCATAATAGATTACAATAATATAAATTGTAATAAATTAATAATTTAAATAATACATAGTTTAAATATTAACTATTTTCAAAAAAAATTTTAATTTTTCCGTGAAGAATGAAAAAATTCACAATTGTTTGTAATATTTATAAAACCAATTCATTGAACATAAAAGTAAGTTTCTAATTTCATGCTTACTCAAAATATATATCAGAAAAAAAAAATAATTGCAACCTTTTTTGTCAAATTATTTAACCACAAAACATGATCGAATAAAGACATCAATATTTTATATTAAAAATTAAATATTCATGCAAAGTCTTAAAAATCTACCTTTATTAACAGCAATTTAAGGTAATAATTTACGGAACATATAAGAAACAATAAGTGCAATAAACTATAAATAAAATAAAATTCAATATGATTTCCTCTTTAGAAAAAAAACTTATCAATTTGTAGTCAATATCAAAATTTTAGAAAATTTCTGGAATACTGAGAAATTCCGTTAGACGAATTAAATAATAAAAAATAACGACCTGAAAATAAAATGTAAAATCTTTTAGTGTAAGTAGAAAAATAGAAAATAATTTTATGGAAATTTACCAAAACATTATGTCATGAACTTCGGAAAATTTCGATAAAATGAAAGGTCCGACTTCAATTTTGGACATCGCATAAATTTGCAGAGGAACACTTAGATTCTATCTATTAAAATAAAATCAATAAAGTTAGAAACTAAACAAAAAATTTATAAAACAGATAAACGTATAACGTTTATAAAACATATTGTATATTTTATTTAGAAATAATAAAATTAATATTATGGCACAGTCTTAGTTATTTTTAATGCTATAACAAAGCGTTGATTTAAAAACCGAGCATGCTGTAATATCATCTGAAAAATGTGAGAACTACTTTTTTTGCTTTATGCATCCTCTAAAAGGCGAGTGCTACTAACATTTTTTATGAAAAAAAAATTATTTGATGAAAAAAAATATTTTGAATGTAAAAGTAAATTTCCATCGGATTTTTCACTAGACATTTACACGTTTAACATGAATAATACTAATTTCTTAAAATACTAGTTTAGTATGTTTATTGATTTTAGTTAAAAATGAATTAAGCCACAGTAAAGATGAACCCAACACAAAATCAGTAAATGTGACAGTTATTTTGACTATTTCTAAGCCATAGGCAAACTTACAATGAAATTTAACTTATCATACACTATTGAGTATTATCATTAGATATTTAAAAAGCTCGACTGTAATAATTAATCACATACAATTAGTTGCGAATAATAAAACCATAGACGTTCATGTCTATAAGTTACATTAATGTAAATTGAATATTTTTTAAAATAAAGGTAGACGATAATGTTACAAATTCCACTGAGAGAATATGAATTAAAATTTTCTCATACATAGACAAATGACATTTCAGACTAATACAAAATGTAAATTGTGTTTTAAGCTGAAATTTCACTCTTTCGGGCTCTCCCCCCATTGAGTTGACGTTTCGAGGGTTTATTTTAAAAAATTTCTTTCCCCATTTGACGATTTATGGCTTCGGTTTTTTATTTGTGATATTTCAATTTAAATTTTACGACGATAATATTGGCCTAAAAATATAATTATATAAGATTTAAAATTTTATTAAAAATCGAATGGTTCTTTTTTTTTAACAGATTCAGTCCGCCATCGACATAACGATTCTTAGATTTTTGACGTTAAAAAATTTTTGCGCATTAAAATTGTTATTTCACGTCCACAATGAGCACAGACCTCGAATATAAAAATTGGTAAGATTAGAAAACTGAATAAAAGCTCATTATTAAAATTAAACGTCTACAAAAAACTATTCGAAAATACTCCGCAGAAAATCGATCACAGATATTCATAGTGCATGAATACTGTCAAGATAGTTCATATATTATCGGATGCAAACAATGTTGAAAAATGGAAGAATATTTTCTCGGTTTAATCTTTCTGAGGACAATATGAATGCTATAAATAATGCTCAAAATCTATATCACACAAAATAGCAATGGCGTTGCATTGACTTAAAGAGACTCTCTTTACTTGTAAGAATTTTTACGTAAAAGAACATTTTACAAACGATTGCACGAGAGAATTTCTAATGAAAACGAAAACTGAAGAATAGTTGCGGATCGATACTACAAGAGAAAATTCGTCTGGAGAACATGAAATTATATGAGAATTATGAATTGTCAAATATTTATGACAACTTCAAAATATGAGCATTTAGATCGGCGGAATTCGATGTTAAATTCAATAATTTGGAATAATCATCTTTGATGTAATATAATTAATTCTGAAAATACATCCTTGTTTCTTGAGGCTCAAGAAGCATTGAAGGCAGTGAATAGAAAAGAAAGTCTGACGTCAATGGCTTTAGAAGAAAACAATGAAAAAATAAATCTGTAAAGAGAAAAAATTTATTTTAGCTCGGGACTGCAAATAATGAGCAATCATAAAGCAATGAAATCAAACAAAATGAGTTTTTAATCACTTAAGTTGGCTTTTTGTAAAAAAATTTTTACTCGGTTCTAGGGTACAATGGTTCTGAGGCAGCTAAATTTTCTGTTATTTTGCTTATAACAAGCAATTATCGGGAGAACGTGGCACAAACCAGCTATTTTTGAAAGAACATATTCGGCTCAATATTTCAAATAATCATGCCATGGACATGTGTGGCGGAATAAAAATCCATTTGTCGGACTTTTAAACTGCTGGATTATTATTTACAACTGAAGAAGGGGTATGACGTAATTTTCTTTATTACAAAAATATATATCACCGTGTATGTAAGAGATTTATCGTCGACAAGAAAGTTTTCTTAGTCATTTTTCCAAAAATAACAGCTTTTTGTATTGCGTCAATTAAATCAGTTACAATACAATAAAGAGAGTATAATTTTCTCTTAAATCATGTCATCGGGAAAGCCTTACGACTATGTGCACTAATATTTAAAAATTATTGTAAAAAACTTTCAAAATCAGATGAGCTTATAAGCATCACCGATTTTTGATAAGCTACGTACAATTTTTAAACATTCAAAGGTAAAAGTCCATGAACATCGATTTGAAATCAATATGAATCATTGGAACGATACATAAATAATTCATTTCTTTTCTTTTATTGATTCCTTTTTTTCCAATAAATTTCTTTTAAATGACCATTGACTATAATTAACTTGTATAAAAGATATTTTTAGTAATACTAAACTATTACTTTCGTCTTGTGATGCTTCATGGATAATTTGAAATGAATTTGTTTATTTTCTCATAAAAGATGAAGCTACTTTTTATCCGAATTAAGAACTGATATGAATATATTCATATGAATAGAATTATATTTATTTTAAAAATGTAAGAAAATTCTATTCCGAAACCTTTAATTTGAAAATATTGAATTTCTGGCTTTAACGGGGCTTAAAAAACTAAGAATTTTAAGCAATAAAATTACGAGTAAAGGCTGCTTCAGATAATGTATGACATTTTATGCTAAAAGCAATAATAATTCTTTAAATTACTAAATTAAATTAAGTTTCATACGAAATTACCAAAAATCATATGTTTTAAATTATGGTTTAATTTATGCCTTGTAAATATTATATACAATGAATGATGTTTTACTTTATTCTGTATAACATAAAAAATTTAGTTCCTATACAATTCAGCAAATATTACTAATATTTTCTGGAAAGGCGTCAATTAATTAGAATTACCAATTATCTCATTTACCCAACATATTCTTGATCGATTTTAGTTAAGATCAATTTAAAATTTGTCTTTTTCCTTCTTTTATGCAATTAATTTAATTCATGTGAACTCTTACTGAAAACTAATAAAAATAGATTTAAAGTAATATTTAAGATAAGAAAACGTTTATATATAAAAAATTTTTACTTGAATCCATACGCTTGCAACTTATATTCTATCAATATTAGTTTGCCAAATTTGAAAACATATTGACACAAGAAGAATTTTAAACCAAGATTACTGCTTTATTTTAAATATTTTTTATTACTTTATCTGCAATAAATTTTGCTTGACTTACAATAAACTCGTAATAATAATGAAATAATTATTTCAGCAAAGAAGTTATCCGTTCTTATAAAGACGATTACAAAACTTTAAAAGTTCTCATTTTTTTATTTACCCACGATACTAGGTGAACTGATTTTTATTGAAGGAATATATAAATGCTAGTAAAAGCAATTGCACAAAAATATAACTATAAGATAAATACTCTGAGGAGACGCTATTATCAAGTACAATTAGAAAAAGCAGAAACCGCATCCTTGACCTGAAATAGATTCCATTTCAAATCATTCATCCACGAGTATAAAGCTAAATTATTTCAACATAAGTGTTAATTCCTTTTAAGATCATTACAATTTTTTTTATATTTTCTCATCCTAAAATATAAGCAATATAATTTGTATTGGTCACTTGGGCCAAGATAATAAAATCCAGCGACCATATCCCAGTTACTGTAAAATTAAAAATACAAGAATATAGTTAATATTTTATTAAGAAATATAAAAAAATAATGCGTTAGGTTAATAATAGTTAATGCGTAATAATAGTTTACTTCGCATTAATTGACAAAAGGTTCAAGATTTATAAAATACTAAATATAATTTTCAACACGATAATATAAAACTAAAAGCGGAAATTGTAAATATATGTGTCATATTTAAAGAAAATTCAATTACAATAGCACACTAAGAGATGAAACGGATTCTTTTATTAATATAATTCAAGTATAAAGCGAAAAATTATAACGACTTAAAGATTTAATTTTAACTAATTTAATATTTAAAATTTTGGTAATTTTTAAATATTTAATACGCACAACTATAATATGTAAAAGGCTATTTCCATAATTAATAAAAAAGGTTGAGACTTTGCATTATTGAAACTGCAAACTTCTAAAAAGAAGAAAAAAACAGTAAGATTATTTACTATATTATGGCAATGATTATTCAAGATGGTATCTGCAAAACTTGAACATAGATGTTTTCAATAAAAAACGTGACAGGAGAATTAATTGTGAAATTAAGCTTTTAGAGATAGAAACCGCAGAAGTTGTATCTTAAATGAGATGGACAAGCAAAAATAAGTACCGCTTATAGTTTGCTAAGCTGATTTGCTTTTTTACTTACTCAAAATGCAAGGCAAAAGTTGCCTAGGTAAAATTTTTGCTCTGCATTCCAAATAACTTTCCAAAATTCATTCAAAAGGAAACTTTAAGAGGAACAAATAACCAAAAATCCTACGTAAAACCTTGCGACAAACTATTTCAACGAATATAAAAAATTGTACTTATACAAAAGGAAAAAATTAGAAAATTTTTTGAAAACCTAGAATGTATTCAAATATATAAATCCAAGAAATGATAATTTTTATATAAATTTATAAATTAATACTGAAATATATAATATTTTCATGCTTTATACCTTCAACTTAATAATTCATAAAAATATTGATTTCTATCTTCTGCCTTAAAATATGAAGTTAAATCTCAACCCTATAAAAGTAGTATATAAACCAAATAAAAAAATACTTTTAAAATTGAATAAAGTATAAATTAATTATTTTAGTTATTCAAACATCATAATTATAAACCAGTCCTTTAATAAGAATGTATGAGTCAATAACCATATCTTCTACAATTTTAATGTTTCTCATTTATATATTATCTTTAAACAAGATTAAAAAGAAAATAGAAAATGTAAATTTACAGAAAATTTCGTCAGCAATCAAAATTATCACATAATTTTATTTATTAGCTGACTTTATAAACTATTTTCTCTTCTAAAAGTAAAGGAAAATTAAATTATATTGAAAACTTAAAGACAAGTTCTTAAATAAAAACTTTTGATTTGGCTTAATTAAATAATTAAACATGCATATAGGCATAGATTTATAAAAATATAAACCAATAATGATTTATCTATGAATGTAGTTCAACACAAACAGAAAAAAACATGATTTTTAGTAATGTAAGAAAAAAATATTTGTTGATACGTTATTCAGCTTGCAGTGAGAAATTACATAATTAAATTATGTAAAAATACATTTATATGAAAATATATTATTTTAAATAACTATTCATGAGATATGATAACAGTATACAGTAAAATATTCTAATATAATGTAATACATAATTATCTTAAAAATATTTGCGAACACTTTTTTGTTTATGCAAAATGCTTTTTTATGATTAACAATGAATTAATTATTGATCATTAAATTTAGAATATCATTACTATTTTAATTTAATAACAAATAATAGATGTAAAAAAAGTAATCAAAAATAAATAAGGAACATTGTTAAATAAAAGAATCCAATGTTTGAAATGTGTTAAAAAATAAATTTCCTTTCAAACCTACTCCGTTTTTCCGGAAGTTCTAGTTCCACGTCTTGGAACAAACCTGATAAAGAAAATTTCCCTCTTTTGCAAATAAGAGTTTTCTATAATTCTAATTTAGTTTCAAAGTAAAGAGTTATTTTATTTTTTTATAAATATGGTTTTAAGTAATTAAAAATCGATTCAATTTCTGTTCAAATACGAGGCAAATAAAATATGGAGAAGAAAAAATTAAATATTACAAACCTGATTTTCCGAATTGAGAAGTTTCAATTGATCGTTAATAAGACTGTATTTTGCACTTTCTTCCTTTCGAAGTGCGCGCTCCTTCTTAAGCTCTGGGCTCCAAAAGGTTTTGATACTGTGCATGCTAGATCCAAGTTTTTGATTGGTAAGCTCGAGTTCTTTTTTCAAATTGGATAATTCCCGTTGTAAATCACTATTCTGATACTGGAGTTCTCCTATAAAGCTGCTTCCGTCGCGGGCGGGCATATGATGTGGATTGGGGGATTGGCGTGATCGACTGAGATACAAATCATCATCAAGATACATGCCACGGTCCCTCATTCCTCCTCGGTCGAGGGACCGGTCACGAGGCTCGCGAATCGGCATGAATTCACGATCTTGCATCGAATCAGACAAAACACCCCGGTCAAGGGATTGGTACCGCACGGGCATGGCTTGCCCCGCGGGAGGACGGGTTGCGCTGCGCGAGCGGTGATGGCTGCCGCCTGCGGAGCGACCCCGATCCTCCATCATCACGGGGCTGCCCAAATCTTCGTCTCGATAATACGGCGAATTCATATGGTGTCCGTAAGCATGCTGTTCGGGAGAGTTATTCCCCGAGCGGGACGGTCTATTCTTTCTGCCAATAGGACTGCCCCTGCTCGGGTAACTTCTTGAAGGCGACCTATCCACGGTGGGCAGTTCGCCCAACCTACGAGAATTTTTTGGAGAACGACTACCAGATGTATCAGCACTCAAATTGGAAGCACTGTATGGGTCGCGTGACATGATATGAAATCTTTCTCAATCTCAACGACACCGTTACCAACCCCCCAGTTCTCGCTTTTCCAATTCGGCATTCTAATATTTCGACCACTCCTGGAAACACTGCAATATTCTATCAGGACATCCACGATTCTTTTAGTTCGTGCCAAATTTAAATGTTTACTATGCTACAGTTTATCAAATCATTTACAATCTCTTCCGAAGCCAAGGGTGTGTAATATCGACAATTAGGTCTCTGTCAGCCATCATGGCCGTCCTTTTCAAATCACGGGTTAGTTCTGCTGCTGATTTCACCTTCACTTACTCACAGTTTTACATGAACACATAAATGACACTGTTGTTGCAGTCAGTTTTCTTGTTCACCGTCTCTTACTAATTAATCCACAAATTCCTTCTACAGTTATTGAGAAAATATTAATGCCCACCCTATGCTCATTCCCCGGCAGTGACTAAAATCCGAGCGCTGCCTTGCCAGACACTTTCTACGCACACTCCACAACATTCACAGAGCACTGAATCCAACGTCTAATCCCATCGGCCTATTATCAAAAAAGCTTATTTCCATTATCCGCATGATATGACATATTTATGTGCCCAATTTTTCTTTTCCAAGCCAGTATACTCGTTCGTTCTCAATGAGCATTCTCTTTCATTTATTAAACAGACAAAATGTCAAAGGGATGCCTCGAATCGATTCGAAAGAAATTCGAAAATTTTCTACATCTCAGACATTTGATACCGTTTTCTCGGCACCCGACCGCAAAAAGATTGGCGAGATGCAAGATTTTTCACAAGTGTCAAAACTTATAGAAAAAAAAGATTTCCGAAAAACTACAAAATTACAGTGTCCTGTTATGTGATTTTTGGTTTTTAGCAACCGAGATTTCGATTTCGACTGTGGCATCGCTGCCATGATATGCCAAATCTCAATCTGCGGGTACTGTCAGCGGATAAATCCGGGGACAATTTGACTTTTATTTGGCTGCAGGTCTCCGGATCGGAATCCAAATGGAACGTGAAACTTCCTATATCTTTTATTCGCTTCCTTCCCTTCGTCACTCATGGGCTCATCAGTCCACTGCTGAAATTGTCGAAACAGGCATGCCAGCATTCAAAAAGTTGATACCTCGCCACAGTTACACTATCGAGTCTGCTAAAAAACCAAAACTTGTGTAGCCGCGACGAAAGTCTGCATTCAGGAATTACAGTGTTTCGGTCTTTATCCCTTTAACCATCAGATTATTCTAATGTGAACGAGACTTGAAAAAACCAGATGTGAATCAATGAAATCGCTGCCACCCCAGTTTCATGGACGTGTTCCAAAGTTTGATTTTCACAATTTTTTAATAATTCACGACAACTTTGGGAAACATTTTACGTTCTCATTTCCGAAAATTGATACTTGCATTTTTTTTTTCGAACCATTAACTTCCTCCATTCAGATATAGAAAAGAAAAATGTCTGAAATGTGAACGAAACTTCTCCACTGTAGGTCTTGTCTGTATGACGTCATGCAATATAAATTTTTCTAAAAGTTCAGTAAAGAGCGGAAGCGTCAAGTTGTGGCTCCTTCCGTTCTACATTCTCGACCGTTACTGAAATTAGGTGATACCGTTTCCTAGAGAGGGTGCAAAGATGTAGAATTTGTACGAAAGTCCAGAAGTTTCGCTTAATGAAGGCATGGAAAACGATATAAAATCAATTTTTTTAATTAATTTATTTTGGAATCAAATTTGTAAATTAGAGTTATTGTTATAATTTAAAAATTTTTACTATTGGAAATTATTCCTCATAAGTATTAGAAATTAAATGTCAGGCATTAAAAGAAAATAGTTTGGAATATATTTATTTGATAAATTCTAATTTTAGATTAATGTAAACGAATTCACCAGTATTTGCTATTTTGGTGTAAACTTTTAAAAATAACATAAATACCAATTAAAATACTAAAAGTAATGTAGAAATTATTTACATCACAAAAAATATTGTTTAAAAGTTACAATTTCTGAAAAACAAATATATCTGCTAATATCGAACAACAAATATTGCCTCATTCTATTTTTTCCCCATTTAATGATTATCAAAATAGCGGAGAAAGAAGAAAATTGGAAGTAAAAAACAGGATTAATATATATATTTCAGAATATCTCTGTATGCAATATAAAAAATGAAGCAGCTCAGCAGAGTATAATTCTGAAACATAAAATAGATTAAAATCTGATTTAACATAATTCGATATTGTCCTAAAAATATTATATTAAAGAAAAATATTTAGTACAAAGTACAGCCCCTCAATTTAATCCTTAACATATAATCTAAAGTACTCTTTTTTTTTTCTTTTTTAAGGTGTAAAATTTTAATTTAGACAGAAAGTCAAATTCATAAATAAAAATACATAATTATACTCCAGGTAATAAATAAAATAATTAATTAACAATTGGCATATATTACAAATAATTAGTGATGATATATTAAATGAAAAGAGCAAATTACAAAATTATACAGATCTGACAAACACTGAAAGGAGACAACGCTCAAATATTATATATTAATAAAGGGATAATTTTACTATTTTTTAAAATATCGATCGAAATTGAATTAAATAATAATTTCAGAATAAAATAATTGAATAGAGGAAATACTTCAAATAACTTGATTTTAATTCGAAGCCAATTAAGAACATGCGGAAAAAGAAGCTACAAATGTTATGGTAAATAATGTCTAAATTTCCAAGATGGAATTATCGTAGGATTTTAAATTAAATTTTAGGAAGCGGAGAAAATAAAATTATTACATTAGTGGAACTTCAACTTCCGTTAATATTTAGATAAAAATCAAGGAATTTTTAATTATGACCAATTAGTTCATATATCATTTTGATTATATATGAATATATAGTCATTTTCGGTTAATAAAAATTATAAACATCATTCTTTATTAAATTACAATTAATTTTAAAAATTATATTGACGTTACTGTGTTATAGTCCATATCAGCAGAGAAATGAAATTAAAAAATTTTAATGCAGGATGTTCTGAAAGAAAATTTTATTTTATTCATAAAAATTAGTTTGGTAGTTAAAACAGCGAATTTTAAGACAAATTCGTTTTTAGACAAATAAGAAAACAATGAGTATACACTTAATTGCTTTTACTTGCAAAAACTTAAATATTTGCAATTACGTTAGTAAAAACGTTCGAACGGATTCCTTTTCGTCTAAGATATTCTAAAGTTTTTTTTATAATTACTGTATATTTTATCATGAAAGAGTCAAACAAATGTTGTGCTTTTTCATACTTTAATAATCGTGAAGAAATTTTAATTATATTAATGCTTAATTGTTAAAATAAATATATCAATCCAATTTACAGTGCCAATTAGAAGATGCACTAAAGGCTGCAAGCAAATTTATATTAAGACAGAAGAGCAAAGATTTAATAAATGCAGATAGTTTGTTAATGCAATTTTTTAAATTTTTTAAATTCAATTGACATTAAATAACACAAAGATTTTTAAAAGCGTAAGCAGGCATTTTTAAGAAAAAATTTGAGACTTTTATTGAAATGATGTGCTAGTCAGAAATTCAGCAGAATGAGAGGCTTACTGCTCTCTCTCCTTCCTAAGCCTCTCATTCCTTGGAAATATATCATAAAATTTTTTATTTAATATCCTGCTAATCAGTCAAAAAAGGCAAGAATTAAGAGGCATCTACTTGATTATTTTAACATGTTGTAAAAGTAATATAAATCAAAAAAAATCTTAAAAATAGTGTCTTTGATTTAAGTATTATGCCAGAAAAACTGTAGAAAATCTTTAAAAAGTCATCCATATAATGTGAAAGGCCATATAATTTGCAGTCATCAGAATTATGTATTTAATATTAAGTACAATATGTTTTTCAGAAGTGAAACTCAAAGTATGTAAGTTGATGTAGCTTAAGTTCATATTTCTGTTTACCATACAAAATAAATTTATATTCCTACAATATCAAAATTCACATTAATAAACGCACCAAAAGACCAAAGAATATAAAAAAAATCTTTTTTTTCACAGTTTAGAATGTCTTCGTAAGCTGACGTGACATAACAAACGTGAAAAATTTTATGTAAATTAATGATCAAAAATTATATTTCATTTTATTACATTTAAATTTTTTAAACAACTTTAAAGAATTTCAGCTAAAAGCTAAAATATAAAATTGGACCTACCTTTGTTAAGTCTTACGTGTATTAAAAAATAACATATATCTTGTATAAAGATATATAAAAATTCTTTTAATTTGCTTATGTGAACAAAAATTTTTTTTATAAATTAGCAAAAATCCTGCTTTTTAATTATTATTTATCTGATTGACAAGAATACTCATTTTTCACTGCCATTTTAATTTTTAGTTTTTTCTCCAGACAGCGATTACTTATTCAATATTGTATTAAGTTTTTAATCATTCCATAAAACTTTTTAATTTATAAGAATTATTTGTCCAAAGATAGCACATTGATTTTTGTAAGATCAGTTACATTTGGAAGATTTTTAAACTATATTTTTGTTTGTTTTTATCTATGAATTACACATTCAAATTTTTAAAATCGCCTAGCTTGACTATTTGCTTTTAATAAATTTAAAATTGGAGCATTCACGACATTCATAAATGTTTTCAGTTTATATTTGTTTTACTAATTCTATAAATATGATTATGAATTCTCTTTTAAATCATTTAAATTTTTATAATATTAAAGAAAAGTAGATTTATAATTTGTTATTTGACATTAATATTGAAAATAAAAAATGAGAAATTAGGTCAATTAAATCTTTGCTATGCACATTATTATCTAATTGCAACTGACTAAGACGAAGCTCACGATTAACGAATAACAATACTCTTTTTAGAAAGATTTTATTATCAGCAGATCATCGATATTCGTCAAATGCAAATCAAAAAACCTGTAGCTTAAAGAAAAGAAGAAATTATAATAAAAATATGAATTAATGCAGCTATTGATAGCTACTAATAAATATTAAATAAATTTTCCAAGTAATAACTCTTTCAAATATAAAAAGTAATTCTATAAACTCCAATTAAAAATTAAATGTATTAAATAAAATGTGACTCTGAAGTAGAAATTTGATTTGAAGCTTTCAGACCTGTTGATCTGACATCATACCTATAGAAGAATTTTAAATTTCTTATTTTTCATTAATTCTGTCTTTGCTCTTGGTGAAGAAAATTTCAATCCTGTATGCGCCTTTTTTTCAAAATCAATTCATGAAGATTTTGTAATCCCATCCTGAATCGGCATATTTTTTTGGTTGTTTGTGAAAGCGAATATCTTTTCATTCTTAAAATAACATAGAAAAAGTATTTTCGGAAACTGAATTTCTGAAAAGTTAAGAACCCAAGATTGGGCCTAAACATCAATAAATAAAATTAATTCCTAAATCATCACGTATGAAGAATTTCTACTTGCATAAAAAATTATGATTAGGATTCTCCTAAGATCTGGACCAGTAAATAATCGAATAAATAAATAAATAAATAAATGGGATTATTGTCAAATTTTATCATTTACGCATTAGAAAACTATGCATCAAGGTATAAAAGCATTAGTGAAGGCATTAATGGCTTTGGTTCAATTTTATCAGGAAAAAAATGTTTGTATAATAATTACGTAATATGGAGGAGTTAATAATAATTTAAATGAAAAATCATAAGAAAAATGTGCATTGATTATGATGCAAAAATTTATCGATTTTTATGAGGCACTAAAAAACTAAACTAAATTTAATAGACACCTCATTATAAAAATATTAAATAAGACGGAGGCAAAATGCAAATTACTTCAGTTATATGATGTGACAGAGAAGAAAATAATAGGTAAGTAGAAGCGTTTTATTCCATATACTTTTAAGGGACCGGTCATATAAAAACAGGCTGTTTAGAAAACGTCAATTATTACTCTTATTTTTTGTTAGAAAATTTTTAAAGTTATAAAACAAACATTACGTTACAAGAGAAGGATTATGCCGTAACTAGTTTATTTGAGTCACGAGAGTGTGATTGGAATGAAACAGTTCACTATAGCTCGGCACTACCTCCATAATTCTTGTCATTTACAAGTATATTCCTCTGTCCTCTGGCTACATGTATCGCAATTAACATAACAGCACCAATGGAATTTGCAGTGACACTGCCACGTCTTTGTGTACTGATGGGTGTTGTAACCCCTGCCGCAACAAAGCAGATCGCATCCGTCTGTACCTGCGAGAAAGAAAACGAAAAGTTGATCAATCGAACTGATTTTAATGGTTGTGTCAAATGGTTTTATTGTCGTTCGGTATTTGGCCCGAAGCAACTGATCATTCACAATGATTAAAAAAATATCTGTAACAAGTTAAACAAGTCCCGAATGTGTTAAACCGTATTTGGAGATTTGTCTACCTCGCGATGTCCGATTGCAAAATCTTCCAACGGTGCCAAGAGATCCGGTTGCGGGATCCCTTTCGCAGTAGTTCGGCGATCCCTGAAGATAGACCAATTCCGATCTTTTCGGTAATCGAATCGGAGGCTTCTGCTGTGCCTGAGATCTGGGCCTCCTCAAAACCAGTTTTAAGGTCTTCGGTCTGTTCACTGTTGATCTTGCGGTCATCCCCGATTGCACGGCTACTACGGGCCTTGCTTTTGAGTATTTTTTCATCAGATTTTCTCCGATTTGCGTAAATGATGGTAAGGTCTTCCAGCATGTTTTCATCGTGCAACTTCCAGAAACTCCATGACATTTGCATTCGGTGTGGAGATTCATTTTTACTGCCTGGAACAAGATTTTACGATTGGTTTTATTGTTCATTATTGGACGAGTTAATAAGGAGAGGTTTTGACACATTTATAGATTGATTTAAACGCTAATAGCGAATCATCATTATTTATCATAGATCTTTACAGTAGGAGATCGTCATAGCTAAAGGCTAACAAATAAGAGATTATGAATTCGAGCTGATGATCTCACCGATACTATCCTAAAAAACAAATCTGAAAAGCATTATGTCGGCAACAAATCAAAGTGCTTTTGGCTCTCGTCTTGCTCATGTTTTTAGAATCACTGCGAACAATTCTTACCTTTCGCCCAGCTTTGTTATTGTGCAAATTCATGAGACTTCTCGCATCTCCTTCAATTTCACGGGCATCGAGAAATCTTCGAGCAAATCTCATTCCATAGCTTACATCAGCACTGCAGCCACCCCATTTCCACCCCCTTGGAGATATATCTCTTCTTCTTAAATGGTATGGATCGCATCCGCAGGCAGAAATATTACCTCTGCTGCAGGCAGCAGTGACGGTATATGTAACTCCTGCACTCGAAATCGCATACGTAAATGCAGCTTCTCTGCTACCTGCAAAATAAAAATTTCCTAATTGTTTCAGTTCAAAAATTAACACCTCTGATTCAAAAAAACATGCAGCAGCACCTGTTTCAAACTATATTGCAAAACTGCTATTTAATATTTTCAGAAAAATCTTCCTAAGTAAAATTTTAAATTTCAATCAACATTATTAAAATTGATTTATAATTCTATTTATTTTACTAATACAATTAAAAATTTTACTATTTTCATTAAAGAAATTCGCCTGAAATATTTGATAATTTTTCAACAATAATTTGATTTTTGATTTGAGTTTTGGATGATAAATGTAACTCATTACAATGATAAATTAGGAGACATACTATAATTTTTAAATATGAACTATTTGAAATTTTTAAATATAAAATATATGAAAACCTTACAATATCTTTAAACAAAATTCTTCATCTTTATCAAAATTGGTTTGCGGTACAAATTTTAACATAAGTCTCAGACAAATCTAATGATTTCATATTATACAGAAATGTGAACAATATTGCTTAAATTATGAGGAATTTGTTTGAATAAATCACTGGATCAGTAAGTTTTTTACAATGTGCCTTTTCTTATAATTCATGATTTAGTTCGGCTTCTTGTATTAAAATTTGGATTTATCGACAGACTATAATACTTTTTTAAATAATATGTAGTTGTCATAAATATTTATAAATCAAAAAATGATTTATATATATTGTATGTATTTACAATTTATTCTGTAGAAACATTTTTCATTGATTTAATTTATTAGTTTTAAATTAGTATTTTCCTTCGAACGATATTTAGAAGTCATACTTTTGCATAGTTAGTTTACTTATCATTGCTGAAGAATAATAAATATGTTACCTTAAGGAGGAAACCTTTAGGTTAGCTTAAGTTATAAAAACAAAAGCTGCCAAGTTAGGGCATATTATCCTTTTTTTAATATTCTGTGTAACAATCGTGAGAAATAATTTTTACCATCCATTAAGAGTTTTCAGTGGGTTGTAGCCACGGATGATCTAAGCATACTAATCAGATTTCGTGATTATGTCGTATTCAGTAGAGCAAATGCTAATTTTCAGTGATTTATACACTCCTCTCTACAATTTATGTGAGGGACCAAAAGGGCTGCTTTCTTCTGCCAACATACATTTGTCAATTATTCCTAGCTGTATTTCACATTCTTTATTTGTTGTCACGGTAAAACATTTTAGGGTTAAAGTCTCGACCGGAGGAATAAATACCTTCAAATGAGCATAAATATAAATCTACAATAAATATCACGAGGAAGGTCTAATAAAATCTTTTTAAGGGGTTATTAAATGTAAAACGAAAAAGTAGTCAGGAAAAAACCATAAATTTCATACAAAAATCGAGATATTCACATGAGAACATGGAATTTGGTCGTTATTTGCAATGCTGAAAATTAGAAGAGATTTTCTAATTCACAATATTTTTCGAGCTTTTTCATCTTGTATAATAATTATTATAGCCATTTTCAAAGGATGAACTAATCGAATATTTATTAAGCTGCTAAAAAATAAACTGAATTCAAAATTAGTTAGGTTTCTGTTTCGTTTGTCTCGTACTGTTTTTCATTACTCATTCAAGCATGAGATACAATGCTAATTTTATTCTCTAGCACATTCCTTAATTATGGCAAATATGTATTTCTAATATAGAAATATTTATCATTGACATTTTAAATTCTTGGCTTCATTCTGATTGTATTAAATTTACATTGTAAGATTTTTCTTCATCGTTTATATCAATTAAATCCTATTACTATTGTTTTATTTGATGTAAAATATTTCCCAAAAATATCACAATTTTCCACATTTGCTAATTATCTCATTTGAATTTTTATAGTTTTAATATCGATTACAATTTTCTGTATAATTCTAATTAACATACATACAAATGTGTCAGTACCAATTTTTTTTAATTACTTCATTAAATTTTAGAATATAATGAAAAATTAGGTTTTTGAGTGACAAATCTGAAATTTTATAATTATTAGTTGCATTTAATAACTTGAAAATTACATTAAATATTAGGATAAAAAAACATTTTTATCATATAAGTTTATTTCGACGAAATTAAACATGTTCATGAAGTAGATATTTAAAACTGAATAATTGAGACCTACTTCAAAACTAATGAGAGAGAGAGAACAAAGGTTTTTTTCGTTGAAATATAGCCTGTTATCCTTCATCTTTAAAGATATCTTGATGCAGATAAACGTAGTTGGAGAGCATTATTCATAACAATTCACGAAGTAATGCGAATATTCGTCTTGAATAATTTAGAATCTAATTTAGATTTATGTAAAAATTAAAAAATAAATAACGCTGCTACCTTCAACATTTTGAGTAAATATCAGGTAGAATTAAATGATTTTACTAATACAACAATCTATCTGAATTAAAACTGAGGTCTCACCTTCTACTACTAACAACATGCATTGGATTAAAGCGCCAAAGGATTCCGAAATTCATTATTCATATATATATCTTGAACATCATTTAATGAATTTCTTTTTTTTTCAAAATGGGAGGGAAACCGGAGAAAATGGGAAGGGTTTAACTTCATATCCCCGTTAAAACTATATATTAAAACTAAACTAAACACTTTTTACGAATTAAAAGGCTAAAAAGGTCATTCAAAGCCATAAATTACCTCTTGCTCAAATGAAGGATTTATCATACAACACAAGAAGAATCAGAAACGCCTATAATTAGGGCGGTCCTAAAAGTTGCTGGGCCTTAAGGGGCGCAAAAATTTTGAATAAATTATTAGCATATTAAATTGCGAAATTAGATCTTCTCTCCTTTGAACGTTATCCATTTATTTTTAAATCATGGATCATTATTTTGACTTTTTATTCAAAGTTTATCTTCGCTGTAATTCTCATTATTCCAAATGACATGATGATGCCTTTCCTTTCTTCAAAAAAAAATTTACAATATAAATTTGACTTCTTCGTTATTAAGAAATATTTTAATGGTTTCGCTTTTACAAAAATCACATATCTTGTATAAGAATCGTGCAATTGAAACATAAACTTTGATATGATAAATCGTCCATTCTCTGCGGGACATACAAATCGAGAAACCCCCTAGGGAAGCTCGGGTACTAATTTGAAAAAGGCATCACTTAAACTACTCGAGGTGGAAAGTCTAAGAAGTTACAGTAAGGATGTATGTTGTGTCGGTGAATCGGAAAAAAAACTTGAATTGCTTTTTGATGGTAAGATCCGAAAAGCTAGAATAAAAATACAATACTTTTATGTGTACTTATGTCAGACGTAATATCACACGCCCATGAATTATCTTTATGGATTTTTATGTATTTGTACATGGATATGCACATATTCGTAAATAACTATGACATATATTTATTAGTTACCGTGCTTTATTTTAACATCGTGTACATGCATGAATTGGATATGTTGATACACCTTCCCTTTGATAAGAAAGCAATATCTCGTCATAAAAACCAATACTTTTTAATGTTAATGAAACTCATGTAAGGCAAAATCATTGTAAATTGTTCTTCGTCTACTATTAATATTTTTATTTTTCTAAAATATTGTTTAATCTAACATCTTTTTATACTCCTTTCAGTATCATTAGCAATACACTTAAAATAACAATTTTAACTTCTTTCTACTACTATCTTAATACGTTTTATTCATTTTCATAAATAAATAATTTTTTATCACATTCAAAATTAAAAAATTTTGAAAGATCAGTGAAAAACATTATAAAGCAAGCAATGAGTCTCTCAAAATAAGGCAGTTTGACATTTCTTGTGACAAATCGTAAATTTTCAGAACGAACTAGTCATGTAATGACAAATTAAAATATTAGTTTGCCGACTGATCCAAAAATGAAATGTTTATAATAAGAAGATTTTCATTTTTTTTTCTTCAATTTTTCCTTATTATAATATATTAATAAATATGAAGATATTATATAAGTATTATTATTCATATTTACTTCATATTTACTTATATTAAAATATAAGAATATTATATAAGAAAATATGAAGATTTGGCAGAATGATTTAATATTTTATGCTGAAATATTTCTTCTTTCGACGAAAAAAAATCAAAATTATAGACTACTAAATATTAAGAGTAGTTGAGCTTCGAAGCCGTTAATTTAATATATCAGAAAAGTTTGAAATACAACGCCTTATTGCAAATAAATTAAATGGAGCACAAGTCCCGTCAAAGTGATTTATACTCTAAATTAGATCACCACGTTTCTCCAAGTCAAACTGCTCTTAACGAATAATAATATCACATTAACGTATTGTGAAAGTCTAGGGTCTTGAAAAATTAAAATAAATTTTAACTTGTTAATTTTATTTAAAAAAAAATCCTATCTTGATTAGATCCCAAATTCACATCACTTGATGTAAACGGTCTAGTCAGGTTATATTCATATCTTTCATTTTCATAAATTACTATCTGAAAGGGTTTGGATTATATTCTCTTCTTGTTTCAAATTCCGATAACTAGCAGGATTTATCTATTCCTATATTAAATCATTCGTAACTTAGTCTGTGAAATGAATAAAAATTTTGAGATATAACTATTTGATTCCAGGATGCTACTTTCCAATCAACGTTTGTTGCTTGAAAAGAATCTGTACTGGTGTGCACTTTAGCACCAAGTCACTTACAGAATAAATTTAAATTTTGGTCTCGATGCGTGATCTTGGCAAAGCGATGGCGATCCGATGATTATGTTTTAATTAACCAAAAGCTTAGTTGTTAAGCAAGAAGTTAAATAGCAAAGAAGATCGAAGTAATCTCTTCGAAAGGCACATTTTGAATTAAAAATTTTTGCCATTCACTTATCACAGTTATCATTGACATGAAATAACTTCTTGCATAAAAGGCTTGTATTGGCTGCATTTTTCCAGAACAACGATAGGCAGTGTACATACAAGCATTCAAATCTGTAGCTACGGGTCATGTACTAATTATCGATTCATATAATGACGATATTAATAAATATTTAAAGAAATTCAGTGGTGTAGCTAGGCTGCAATTAAATAAATACATAAAGTATCGCAGCTTAAACAATTTTAAGAGACTGGTTTCAATCTACACTTCTGTGACACTCGCATTCTATTCTACAATATTTAATTTTTCACGTAAAACTATTTTTAATTATGTTAATAGATTTATCGTGGCCGCAACTTTTTATGTTAACTTGTTAAATTTGAAAAAGAACGAGTCTGTGCTTTAAGGAACCAAATTATTGTACAAGTATTTCTTGAATCTTTCTCTTTTTCATCAATTGATCTGCGATCATTTTTCCAGCTTTGCCTGGTTTTATCTATCTCCTTTATTTTTGAGATGCTCCTAAAATTTTTATTCAGCTTCACACCGAAGCAGTTGATCGAATAAATAAATAGCACGACTTATTGATGATAGTTACCACTTATTGTACTACAGTTAAAAGTATGATTTTCGATATCGTTATTGGCTTTTGAAAAATTTTGATTTTTAAAGATTTTCAACCGATTGACTCTAAGAATATAAGAAGTCTTAATAGCGAAATTTCATCAAGTCAATTTCACGACTTTTAGTCATTAGGTAATCTTCCTTAATGAAAACTTCGCTTTGTTTTTTTGAATGCATTACGATTTGATACCAAGATTATAGAGAAATCAGTAAATCAATCAAAGAAAGTCAAGTCTTCATTTTGATATATTGATCATGATTTGCATTTTTTTTACGGTATCTGCCTTTTTGAATTATCACTTATGTTATAATTTATATATTTGAAACATATAAGTGTTCATATATTTGTCATACACTATATATTATATACATAAATCGTAAATACAATAACTTTTATATTGAATTCCAGCTCCTTTTATCTTCATGCATGCTATTTATTTGTGGTAACATGAACTCTAAAATAGAAGAAAATGTTATTAAAGGTTTTTGCAAAACTTTTAATTGCGTTAAAAATGATAATTTGGAACAGACTTGCTATATTCGTGAATTATTAAAAATCATATAGTTGAAATTATATGTCATTCTTGCAGTTGCATGTGCATTGATATGCCCACTGAGAATTTGAATTTACGATTAAATTGTTCAAAGGATTCCTAGTCATGGAAATATTTTGCTCGGAAAAGTGTGTAACTCGTGATGAATAATTCGACCGAGCTCATTAGTTAGTTCACATCAATGTCAAACACATAAACTTAACATAATAAAAAAGAGATTGGAAGACAAGCTCTGGACAAAGCTATGCCATAAAATCATCTGATAAATCCCTATATTTGCCAATATATTAGAGCACGAAAAGAAGGCATTGGATAAAGTATTTAGGTATATGAACGTAGGTTGAGAGACCATCCGATAGCCACATAAATTATTTCTGAAACAAGTTAATGAAAACAAATTTATTTTATAACTGTAGAATATTAAAATTTTCGTTCTAAAAACCATGTGTCATGCCTAGAAGCATTCGGTGTTAGGCTTGTATTTTCATCATTCGAAGGGAGGAGATCGAAAATTCCTTAGCAGCCAACGTTGAGAATTTGGGATTTGGCTCTCTTTATTCAGCCAACGAAAGAAAATTCAAATCTTTCTCACAAAACTTTCCTCTTTACGTACAAGAAGCTGAATCATTCGTCAAACGAATATATATATGGAAAACTGAATTATATATATATTTCTTTTTGAGGATATTGGGTAAATTTTGCCTGAAGTACTGGAAAGAAAAATACAGCACAATTGATTTAAACTCGAAACAGTGATGAAGTTGAGAAATTTACCTACGACAACGACATGCCCGAATACATCCGTACTTCCAACAGCCGAACAATTCCATCTTTGGTTTTTGAACTGCTCCTGACATTCCAATAGTCCCAACCGAACCCCGTCTCCGATGGCGATCATGGCATCTGGAGCACCCCGACATATTTCCCTCTGTTTATCTGCCAAACCCGGAATTCGACTGCATATAACGTGGGCTCCCAAAGCTACCACAGAAGATAAAACTCTGAAAAAAATGAAAATATTTATTGCTCCTAACATAAAATTAAATATTTATAATAGATATGTGTCGTATATCTAATTAAAAATCTTTACTGTTCAACACATTTGCACCTAAATTAGTTTGATGCATTAGAAGATGAACTTAAATTATTATTTGAAATTCTTAATGCATTCTAACGTAAATAATCAATCCATTAGTTGCATGACACCATCGTCAATTCGATATAATCTCCTATTTATTGGGTCCCATGTCAGCTCATGAGTCGCACCTACCCATCCAGGTCCAAATGCATCGTTTCGGCCGTGCTCTCGATGTAGGAAGTTGAACGAGCTGCTGCTACATGTCAATTTGTAATTTATTTACCACCCACCTCTCTCGGATTTGTCCCTTCTTTGTATTGTACCACAACTGAATTTCTCGTTCACAAGTTTTTTCTCACCTACAATTTTAAATCTACTTCCCCGACTGAAAAGACTTATCCGAGGGCCTACTATCAAGAAAAAATAAAATTTTTATGGTCACCTCATTAAGGAGTCGTAAAAAGGGAGGCGAAAAAAAGGTTCTTGATTTGTGGACCAGCCTAACATTTTAATTATTTTATCCGTTCTCTTATCGAGTCGTAAAACTTGAGTGAAGTGACCTACATCACTTAGAAAAGTGGATAATTTAGTTCGTAGGGTGCAGCCGATAATTTCTCCCTAAACTTTAGGAATCCTTTTTTCGAGCCTGATTTTCCTTTCGCGCGAGGCATCCAAGCCTCCCAGAGCGTTCGAAGCCTTTGAGGACGGGTGTAAAACTCGACAAGTCAATGCCCCGGAGCAGCTCAAACCGGGAAGTTCGGCAAATTCGGTTTTAAAACGTTCTCCCAGTTCGGGCGCTTCCCAGGCATCCGCAGAACCGTCCCGTTCGAAAATTATCCGGATAGACCAAGATGATGGCCCCGAAACACATGTAATAAAAAAGGCCACGAAGGAATAATTTACAGCCTCCGCTGACTTTACGGCCGGTTTTAATGGGAACTTAAAGAGAAATTGGTTATAAATAGGAACATATCGTTTTATTTTTGGTAAATTCGAGGCGTACGACGAGGACCTTATTAAGTTTTATTTATAAATTAATCATTTTAAAAAGAAATCAGACACGTATACATACTTCAAGCCCTAGTTTCCATCTTTCGCATCGCAAATGAAAATTTTGGCAGTTCCCTGTTTTGTTCTGTTCCTTCAGCTTAACCCAAACGCGACACATTTTTGTCGAGCAATCGAATCGAATTTTCAGTTCCTCAAGTTTTTTTTTTAAAGTAATTGAGGATTTCACTCGCCTTAATTTTATGTGGTTCCGTAAGGTTTTAACGATCATGAAAATAATTTTTCTCGCGGTCATAAAACACGCGGTTCGAAACCAACTAATTCCAGCGTTGTTTTATATTATATAGCGCACGTATGCCTGTTTACAATAAAGGCGTTGACGCCTTTAACGGTAATAAAGGGAAGAAACAAGGCTCAGACGTGGAAAAATCATAAGGGAAGAATTTCTGAAAGGAGCCAAACCGGAAAAAGCTGTTAATGAAAGATTTTCCCTTTCCTCTTTCCAAAGAAGTATAATTTGCCGTGCGATTAGACTGAATCATCAATTTTTTTTCCTCTTTAATTCTCAAAAAATATCTTTTAAAAAATCGTCAGTCAAAAATGGATTTTACTAATCTAGAAAGATAAATAAAATATCGCTGCGCGAGTTGTCCGGAGGAAAAAAATAAATAAAAAACGTGTTTATGAGACGTCCTGTTAGGCTTACTATTTACTTAAGGTCTTGTGGAAAAGTTTGACAAACAACCGATGCATGCATCGCCTCGCCAACTACATTTATTTCGTCGAGAGAGCCACCAAGATTCGGAAAATTCCGCAAAAGGATTTTCAATTGGTTTTCGAAAACGGTCACGGACGAAACTGTGCGAGCTGCTCTAGATGGGGAATTAGACGATGCACCGAACGTAATAAATCAAACGTAGGTTTGGAGAATGTCACAAAAGGGATTTAAGGAACAAATCAATTAACTTGGGTATTAACCGAGGTGAAGTAAGAAGATATCCATATCAAAATGTCAAGATGTCGGCTAAATTAAACCGAACACTTTGATTAAGTCGACAAATTTCACCTGCTCGGGGTACCGTATCTTAACTAATATCTCTCTGTCAAAACTCAAATTCTTATCGCCGCAGACTATCGCGGGGCTTAAGTCTCATCGCGGGCTTCTACCGGAAAAGCCTTCTCCCGGGTCCGCCGGCGGGCCCTCGGCGCCGGAAGATTTTCCCCGGACTCGCGGAACACAAAAAACAAAAAAGCAAAAATCCCGCAGTGGAAAATGGAAGCATTTCAGGTGAGCTCCCAAACTGCGGTCTGGATTAAAAAAGCCAAACGCGATTCCGCCTCCCGGGCCAACTCTTCGTTGGCACCGTACGGCACCGCTCCTCGGGGGTTCATTGGCATCACCCGATTTCCCAACCGGAAAATCGAAGTGACAGAGTCGATCCGGAGCCTAATGGAAGACACGCTGCGGCCGTGCCTTAATTGATGATCCAACACGAAGGTTATCTCCCGAACGCAACGTATTTCGATGACCGTATTTAGCAGTCGAACACTCCATTCAGATTCGGCCGCGATTAAACTGGCTTCTTCCTTCGATCCCCGGATCCACTTCGAGCACCGCATTCTTCTTCGACGTGGCACTCGCTCGGTCCTTCCTCCGTGGCATAAATCGCTCCCTGTCGTCTCGGACGGTTCCACTTTACGAACCCAATGATAATCGATATTCACGAATATATTAGAGAAAAAGAATGACCCGTGGCAGAGATGTTACGTCCGATTCCGAACATATTTATATGCCCCGATCGAGAAGAAACGAAGGCAGCGGACCCATTTCGGAGAGATCTAAACGCATCTCCCGGCGATTGGTGCTAAGTTATGTACCCGAAGAGACGTTTCTCTCCGTGGTGCGGCTCCTTTCCGTGCCGCGATTCCCGTCCGGCGTGCGAATGCCTCTCGAATGTTCGTGCTTGCCGTGAACTCTGGTCCTTCCTTCTAATCTGATCTCGTTTCTGCAATTATTTCCAAGTTTTACGCAGTTTCCCTAGCAAGAGAGGCAAACCCGACGACATAAATTCATCTCTTTAATGCCTCGCGTTGCAATCTTCTTCACTCCGCTGGAATCTCCGCGCGTCCGCTGACATTCGAAATTCGGTTGAAACCGTAATAAATTTTCATATTTCAGCACCTTCCCTTTTTTGCCTTGGTCAGGTATTATATACGGAAATAATTGTTATAATCGCGTCGGCAACAATAGCGGAAAAAAAGAGAAAAAAAAACAATTTTTGTTATTCCTTCACCAAATGAAAAAGTAGTTTAACAAAAAACAAATTGGTTGCCATATGCACGTGACGTCAGAGGGTTGAAGTAGTTTTTCGGCTAACAAAGGAAACCACAGCGGGATACATGCTGCCACTCAATAACCATCTTCATAAAAACTGCCATAATTAGACGAGTTCCGAAATATATAAAAGACCCTCCCTTTTTCTCTCTCTCTCTCTCTCTCCCTCCCTTTTCTTCTCTCCGAATGCCCTATTGTTGCACATAGACAAAGGCATAAAAAGTAGTTTTACACCTCATATGATTTAAAAAGAATTCTCTTTCAAAAGAGAAACCGAAATTCGATACCGCGGTTTTGACTTCACCAACCTTGGCAAAAGAAACAAATCAGCATCCTCAACAATAAAGAACCCTAATTTTTGATACATTCGACGGAATAATAATAATAATAATAATAATAATAAAGGAACTCGTTTAGAGAACGTCAAATTGATATTTCTTCAATGGCAGAGAGTGCACGAAAACTGCCTGACACGCCGGATGCAGCATGAATAAATTCAACCGCATCCCTTGCTGTTGGCGAAAAGTAAGAAAGACCAAGGGGATCCGGGTCGACGCTTTATGACGCTGAATAACCAGGGATGTTTTTGCCCGAGAATTTTCGAAATTTCTGTCTTGCCCTGAGCCGAGGCACTCGATTTGAACTTCCGCGTTTCCGTATTAATATCACTCTGAGATCTCGCGAGGAAAGTGAGTACAAAAGAAAAATGTGAAAAATCTTCGTAGCGAAAGAATCCGGTCTTGGGGGGGGGGGGGGAAACAATGTGGTGAAAGAGTCGGAGGAAATGCTTTAAACGTGTAAGAAGTAAGCGACAAGAAAGCTATTCCGCGGTAAAAGTGATGAATAAGCCGTGTAGAAAAGCGGAGAAAACCGTGTAAATTTTTCACTCACGTCCGTTTCCCGCAGCGCAAAAACTTTCGCCAAAGCCCAAAATTAACCCGGTTTCAACTCGATCGCCGCTCATTTTCCTCCTGCCACGGCAATAAGGTCAAAGTTCGCAGCTTCAACGTAACCTCTCGGTAGGAAACGAAAATGCGATTGGACATTTCCGCAATCGTCCGGGCTTACGAAGGCGATTTATTTAATGCTTGATGACAAGATACGCGCTATTGACGGCAGAAAACAAGTTCACACAATGACGTCAGTTGATTCGACAACTAATAAGCGATCACTTTCGCGAGTCAACGAACACTTTGAACCACGTTCGAAGTGTTCGATGACGTTCCCTTACGGTAGCTTTTCGCTTATTTTCCCGCCCACCGCCACTGAATCCGTCTCAACATCCGAACGGCACCGCAACTGTCCATAACGTGGTATTTTAAAATTTAACGCGACACCGGGAGTCGTTGACGCCGTTTTTAAAAGCGGTTTTAACGCTTTGAAATTCCAGGATGAAGACCTCCACTCGAAAAAAATCCCACCATCAAAGAATAATGTAAAATATTGTAAGAATTATTATATATTCGCTTCTTTCCACCTTTTTTTTTCTTTTCTGAAATCTAATCTTAAGAGTCATCGGGTAAATCAAATTGAGCCATGATCAGAAGTTTGAGAAATCTAATTTTTTTTTCAAAATTTGGTTATTTATGCCTTGATGAAGGTAGAAAATGTTGTAAAGATACGTCCATTATCCGAGAACCTCCGAAGTAATCAAGATAGCGAGCATTTCAGGAATCAAGAATATAAAACGGACACCTTAATGTAAATTATTTGAAAACATGATTTTTTTTTCTTCATGCGAATACGAGCCTTTTACATTTGTTAAATCTGAAATTTGAATTGAGTTAATAATAATAATAATAATAATGCAAGTTGGATTTAAGCTCGAAGTTAAATTTCTTTGTTGTGATATATATATACATGCCTACAAATGCCTCACTTACACAAGCTCAAATTTTGCGATTACAACCATGAAGAGGACCGTTTTCATTATTAGGATAACATATATATTTACCAAAGATACTACAACACCAAAAGCCTTGTACCAATTTCTCTGCGAAAAAATATGCTTGTGACATAAGACTTTGGAATGTTTTACCATATAAAGTGATTATACGAACAGAAAGAAAACCAGTAGAAACTTTTTGTACATTTCGAAAACTATGTCCGCGACATAATAAATTTTTGAATCTTTCTAATTATGGAGTCGTTTATGGGAGTGATCTAACAAGAACAAATTTTGAACAGGGAAAAAACCTACTCAAAAATATTTGAAAATTATAATTTATGAGGATCGGAATATTAAGAATAATTTCCGTAGGTGATTAACTAGTATAAAATGAAATTCATAAATCGTAAATTTTATATTGCATTTAACGTGCTTTACATTGCATTTAATCAAATTGAACCTACGTCAAGTCATATTGAATCGAGAATACTCGGAGTTGTGGGCATCGAAAAATGTTTCTGTAACGATCAAAATGAAAACTAAGTTTTATAAAAGTTCAACGCTCGGATCGGTCGAAAAGATTCAAATACCAATTCTCTCCATCGTATCTTATGGGAAAAAAAAAGATTTTCTTTTATTTCGGCGATAAAAGATCTCTCACATATGAAAGAAATGTGCTGAATACTCCGAAATAGCGGGGGATACAGGAAAGCCGGAATATTCTAATAATTTGATCAATTTCAGATCTATCCCCGTTTTTAAGGTACGAATTTAGACGGATACAAGGTAGGAAACACAGCATTAAACTCCTCCTGCCGGGGCAGTCCAATCCTGCATCGGTAGAGAAAAAAATTTAACGAGAGCATAGTTTACGTGACTAGTTCATTAAATAGTAATAACTTATGCTTGGTTCGCAACTTTGATCCTATTAGCGGCCTCCGTGGTTATGAATAATTTTTTTTTTTAGGAAACATGACTGTTAAATACAGAAACGTCTTCAGGTTTCAGAAAACATGGATACATCAATATTCTTAAAGTTGCTTCTGCAGTGATTGCCACTAATCAACCGAAATTAAATTACGAATCCGAATTCATACGATTTACGATTAAGATCTTTTTATGCAAGCAAAATTTATGGAGAAGTCAATTTGTTGATTATAAATTCAATTTTTTCTTTCAGTATCGTCGGCGATATTTATAGAAAAATCAAAATTTTCTACTCTTCCCGAGGAATGGGCAGAGAATTAACAGATTCACTTCAAAAAGCATCCCAGTCTGCTCGCGGGACTTTCCAAAAATGTAAATCTCACGCGTTTTAGCTTAAAATATTTTAATCCTAATTGATTGCGCATAAAATATATAATTGTATTTCCTAATATTTCATTTGCGCACGTCTGTTACTGCCATTTTCGACGATCCAACGAAATTAAGTCTCTCGCGTTAAAACCACATAACGTATTCGGACCGCGTGTGTCATGAAGAAGTGCAGTTTGTCGTTCACGACGAGGAATACTAAGAATGTTGCCAGTGTCGGAGCAAAATACTTGAATTTGAGTAGCGTCGTTGGAAGTTTTTCAGTCACTGACTCGGCTTCGGGCATCGCAGGCTGAGCAGAACCTTATGCGGGAGCAATTGAATATTGGAAGAGAGAAAAAGGCTTTCGATCTCTCCTCCGAACAATGAGTTTTTCTTATTAAAGGCGTTAAGTACGGTTCAGCGGAAAAGGAGCGAATAGCTAATTTTTTAAATTGTTAAAAGAATCAGATACTAGTTATTTTTGAGTTTATGCGAGCTCAAGTCCTCAACGATATTAATCGGACATGGCAGTGAATATGCTAATCAGGTTATTACACCTGTGATACTAATTACCGATAAATTAAAATTATGCACTCATAAATTTTTCCAGTTTTATAAATTAAAATCAAAATCAAAGGAGACATATAAAGATGAAAACATTCTCTGCTTTATGTGGCTGCAATGAGAAATTTCATTCCGTTTTCGTTTACACATCCTCATACATATGTTTTTTCCATTTCTTTTTTCTGTTGCAAGTATTTATTTTCCGTTGCTGAAATTGTTTGAAATTTTCTACAACGCTTTATGCAAAAACTGATTAAGACTTTTTATAACTTAAATAAATTTCCATTTATTATCACTTTGGACACGATAATTCAGCAATATTCAATGTTTTCATATGCCAATATTTAACAGCGATATATTTTTGTTTTCATATATGTACATTTCTGTGGACGAAATTTTGTTTTTTATTTCTATATAGATTTTCAGCTTGATAAACTCTTATTTTCTAAAATTCTGGAAACAATTTCAGTTTCTTCATCATTAGCTTTAATTGATAGAAATAAAATCAGTTTTCAGTTTACCAATGATATTTAAAACTTTAATAATTCCTTAATAGTATTAAAACTATGTTTTTTTTCTTGTTTATGTTTGAGATTAATTATGCACATTAGAATACACTCGAGGCCATCAAAAGTTATTTTATTCAGATTCACACAATTCATTAAATTTAAATTTAATGCTGAGTAAAATAATTCTCGAACGGTAAAATGAAAACACCATGAACATTTAGTTGAAAAAAATAGCGTTTAGTTAAAAAAATAAAACATGTCCCTAACAACGTTTCAATCGTGCACTTGAAAATATTTGTAATTTAATAACTGTCATACCACCCCTGAAACAAGGCTTTAAAGAGAATTTGAAAAAAATGCTGAAGTTGTCAGGAGTTGATGAGGTTAAAATTATGATGCTTTGTTATTTTATATGTGAAAAAAGGTTTTTATATTTAACTTTGAGAAATGATCCGTTTAAAAGAAGGCAGATTTTTTGCTTTCTTCCCGAGACGTTAGGGCAAGAAGCTCAAAGGGCGCTATAAAAGTTAACGCTGTCCTAACGCTCTGTGTTAGCTAACGCCCAAGGGAGGAATTGATGAAAATTTACAAAAAAATCCGAAAATCAAATTAAGCAGATGCATGGTGATGAAGCGAACGATTCCATATGCGAGATGCAGAATGGATGAAAAATGAGATTAATCCGAAAATAATTTACAAGAAACATTTTTACCGAAGAACATGAAAAATGTCCGCTTCGCGTTGGTAGGTGGTCTCCCAATTTGATCGCCGTTCACATGCCGGAAAAAAGCGAATTTCAAAGGGAATGAATTACTAATTCGTAATGGAAAAATATCAATCAAAAGACTGTACCACATGTAAATTCCTCTCATTCTTTCCTTCCGGAATTTATATTAAGATCGCTAATAGAATAATAAATTGTCTGAAAAATTCGGTAGTTTTTTCTGTCTAAATTCCTCCCGTTAAGAACTTCAATTTCACAGGACATTTTATGTATCTCTCCCGATGAAAAATAAAAATTTTTCCGGCACCAATTTTTTTAAATTCAAAAATTTAAATCCTCTCTTAATTTATTCTTGACAGAGTGATATTTGAACAACAAGAAAGTAATGTCGCACGAGAATTTAATTATATAATATTCCTTCGGTTTAATAATAACTATTTATTTGGGTCCATACACCGATTTCATTTTAGTAAATGGAAGCTGTACAAAATAACTTTAAATTTAGGACAAAATGTACATTGTTAGGAATAATATTCATTTCAAAAAAAAGATTTTACTGCTATTGATGCAAACTTTCCGCGAAAAAATATCCACGTCGACGAAAATGGAAATGAGAAAGTCAGAATTAGACACGAATAGGTTGGTAGCTGAAGAAAAAATTTTAATAAAATATCGTTTATTAATATTTTTGTGAACATATTAGAAGACATCATTTCAAACTTTAGAACAAAACAAGTAAAAGGCAAATTTGCTTCCCGATATTTTCTATCCGCTATTAAAAGAAATTTTTTTTAAATGATACTGGTGAAAAAGTAGAAAATGATAATGAGATACATATGAAACTTTTAATGTCTACAAATTTAAATAAATATTGATTAATTAGATATTTGACTCAGTAAATTAATTATTTTTAATTTAACCTTTGTAGGCGTAGAAATTTTTAAAATGATATGACTTTAAATGAAAATATATTACTTTAAACCACCATGAATTTCAAGATGACTGGTAAATTGCTAAAACAATTTCACTTTAATATACGGTTTCCTGCAAAGATTTTTTTGTAATATTTCGTTCAAAAATTGATTTCAAAGAGGAAATAATTGTAATCAAATATTTTATTATCTGACTATAATAAGTAATCATGAAAAATTCTTTCATTTTTTAAGTACTTAAAAATATCATCTCAGACTATGGTCAGTATAATATATTAAAAGTAAACTTGTGTTTGGTCTTTATTCTCAGTATAATATTTAAAATCTCTTACTGTCCAGACCGATAAAACTTAACAGGAAAATTAAGAGAATTGCTATGTATTTTTTTAAAATCAAAAATTAAACGAATATATGAGGTAGTGTAATGATAAAGCAGAGTTATCCATCATGAAAGTGATAATTTTAACGAACACTTCTAAAATAAAGTGACTGTCTATGATATAACTGTAAAAATTTTAAGTTCAATCAATGAACAAATTATATTCCTAAGTTGAATGGACAGTTCCTCTTACCAATTTTAACATGTTAATTTAAACGAAAGTATTTTATTATGTCAATATATTACCTTCGTTAGTTATTTAGAATTATGGTATATTCCATAAATATAGTTTTGTTTATATTTATCTAAATTTACACTATTTTATGTATGAGTGTAATTTTAATTACAAAAGGAGGAAACTGAGTTTTAGTAAAAGAATGGTGAAGCCATACTCACCAGGTAAAAGAATGGTGAGTTTAGGTAAAAGAAGAAGCTGGAGGGCTTAACTCGTTCTACACAATTTAAACAATCGATTTTCATTTCATTATACGGTTAAGTAATGTCTCACGGCTGTAAGAGAATACGAGATCTCTTAAGAACTTTCCGACGTTAAAAAAAAGAAAAGTTTTTCTATATATATATCCTCATTTTTATTTTTTGTTAACAAATTTAAATAATTTGGAAGTAGATGGATTTTCTCGTCGATAGTTTTCTTTTACAGCAATACATTTCACATTCTGATCAAATGCCTTCTGTTAGTTTTCGCATTGCTGATTCCGTGTGAAAGCTTATTTTTGACTAACACAATATAATTATTATACAATTATAATTAATATACAAATTATCCTTTAAATTTCCTATTAACTTCATCAGAAGAATGATGGGAATAATACTTTGGTTTATTTTTCACACTTTTTAAAATTAATTTTGCCCCAATACATTTCTTTTCCATTGAACTAGAAAAAATGTAAGCATCTTCAAGTTCAAATTGAAGACCTACAATTTATGGTTTTGATGTGTTTAGAATGATGCAATAGAGTATATTATTAAATAATCTCGGTTGATTGGTTTTGTATCTTCGTAATAACTTTCACTATTGAATTCTTTTCATATTTTTATATTTTATGCCTTATTATTATATTTTAGTTTTGAAAAAAAAGGAAGACCATTTTTTTCAGCATTTTGTGGAAGAAAAATTTATTTCAGCATATGATGAGCCTTAAACAAGTATAGAAACCAAACTACCTTATAAAAAATATTTTAAAATAAAAATCAAGAATCAAACTAAAATTTTGAGAGAAGTTAATTAATACCTGAATAAAATAAGCAAAGGTAATGCCAAATTTTAATAAGAGAATATGACAATTGTCTCTATAAATAATATATTTAATTTAAAATAAAATAAATTCGACAAACGTAAATTAATCAATTCCAGACTGTCAGTCTTAACCTCATTAACTGTGCAGGATCTCACACAAAAATTTTTATAATTTTCATGAAATTAGTTTTTTTTAGTGTACTAATGTTAAGCCAACATTTAACGCCTAAAAAACAGCGAAAATAAAGAAAGTCAAGTGCAGTTTTTCATGTTTATAAAATACAGAAAAAAACATGTCGAAATAAAATGCTTTTTTATAAATGATGTCGGTCTTAAATTAGAAGTTAACATGATTTTTATGAAAAAGAAATTAGATGTGAGTATCAATTGATTCTCAATAATTTTGTGTAAAGTTTGATACCCACAATTGGGATAATGTAAAAAATCATTAATAATATGACAGAAATAATTTTTTTTTAACATATTTTCATTTTTAACGACAGACATGGACACGAACTGGTACAATAAATATTTAAAAAGTAAAAAAAAATTTCAACGACTGAAAAGATTTAGTTAATTATTACCAACCAAGAGTTTTATCACACTCTGAAAATATAACGTAGAACATTACTTTAGGCAATTTTGACTGGATTGAAGACAACTTTTAAACGTGGTGCCTCTACAAAAAAAAAATTTTTTTTTTAGTTTATTTTTCAAAGCATTTAAATCAATATAAATATTTGCTTGTATAATATTTTACGAAAAGGACATGATTGCCCCGATTAATTCAAATTCGGATTATAAATTTAAATTTATCCTGATGAAGTAATGCTATAAATTTTAACATATCAATGTGTGCAATGGATGACAAAGATTCGTGAATATATTTAGACTTATCTCCTTCAAACGCAGAAAGATGTTAATATTTTTTAGATAGAAAACAATTTTTCGATTATCCTGGTGATAATAGATATATAATGTTATTTATATTATATTTTAAAAAAGATTCTCGCTGCATATAAAAATTTTCCTTAACACCACAGGGACGAGTCAAAAGTAATTATGAAAAAGGCAGAATGTCAAATTTTTTCTGTTACAAATTCAATGCTAAATTAAGAGGTTGAAATAAAACTACCAAAAACCCATTATTAAAATATTTAATTTTTTTTCATTTTTAGCAGGTACAAAACAAGAAAATTTTCGATAGGGCCATTAGCCCTTAATATAAAGATGAAATTTTAAAAATTTTATAATTTTGATTTTAGTTAAAAGTTGACTTTAATGAATTATATATTAGTAATGGTTAGGTATATATTCATATATATGTTTCATAAATAAGATAGTAAATTCATTAATGAAATTTAATTATATTCATGTAATTATAATCATAATTAAAACCATATGTTAAGAATTTCTGCTTCATAATATTATCAAGTAAAACAACGCCAAAATCTAAATAATTTTACAATTTTAGACTCAAAAATAGAGAAATTTGTTATAAATCGCAAAGACTACAATATCGGAAAATTATATATTACTCCTAACTACATTTAGGTCAATATAGTAACGAGAGATCTAATCCAAAAATTTTATCGCAGGATAATATTCATTTAATAATAGCGATGATACATTTCGTGACCCACTATGGAATTTATTTATGTTCGAAGTCTTATATTTTTTAAACCGTTTTTATTTATTGTTAACTAACAATGCAAAAAATGGTGAAATAAGTCGGTAAGTGCAATTTTGTTTTGTGACTTAACAATTAATGTGAGTTTCGAAAAATTATACCTTTTCCAATCCGAATATCAAAAATCAAGCTATTTTTTTTTCTCTTATATTCCTTTCAGTCGCGAAGTTTTGCAAGCGAAACTGGAAAGAATTTATCGCGAAGTTTCGGTTCGCGAAAATTCCGCTTCCGAAGCCTCCGCTTTCCGGCATAGAAGGGATGATAAATTTTCTCTGGGCCTTACCGAAGACTTGAAATATAAATTTTAATTATTATATGCGAACCGCGTTATTTGTCAAACATTGTGAAGGACGGAAAATCTGGTCTGAGCGAAAGAATTAAAAAATCTAAACGTACTTTAAAATATCATTCTATGCCATCCAAGGCCAAACTAATTGATTTTCTAATTTATGCCGCATTCAAAATTGGAATTAGTCATATGAATTTAATATTCAGTATCAACTTTCGTTCACTTCCACTTCTTATTGTTTCCTTTTTAGTAAAAGCGTTCTTGATAAAAATCAATCCAGGCAAATGTCTTAACTTTTCAAGACGTTGTCCACGATCTGAAAACTTCGGTCATTTCTTTTTCAAAACGTGCAAAAGAGCAGGCGAACGCAAAAAAATATCGTTCCTTTTTTTAAAAACTAAATTGACAATAAATAATAAAGGTCGAAAATATATGCACATCAGATATTTAGGGCAATAAACAAGATAATTTATTCCTTTAATTACCCATTAGGTTTAGGACTTGAAAAGTTCCAGGGAAAAAAAAATTTTTTTTAATTGCAACTGGTTTGATTACAGGGAAACTGGTTCAATTTTGAGGAAAATAAAATTATATGATGTTTGAATTAAGAAAAACATAAAACTTTGCGCTTTTTATAAAATTATGAAAATTGGTTGGGAAAATCCTTCCAAAAAAATTATGGGGTGGATGGCATTAATTATTGTTCTCGATCGAAATATTTCTTTTTCCCTTACAAGAAAGAAATTAAATTATTGTAAGGCCCATTATATATATTTATATATATATAAATATATTTTATATTATATATATAGTATAAAAACTCCATTCCACGTAAATGAAAAATCTCCTGGAATAGGAGATTTCTGAAAATCCAAAAATTTTATCCTTTTTACAATGAAGATAATTTGAAAATTTTTTTTTAAAATTCAAAGTGAAATAAAAACATAACTAAGGTTTATTTATTAATGATTAAAAAAAATTATTTTATTGTATTAATGAAATAATAAATTTTGAGTGAGACATTTCTTTTTTATATTTACAGTAGAAGATAATATTGTCTTTATGAGAAAAATATTAGAAACTCTTTTATTAATTTTAATTTTTTACTGCAGAAACAATAGATCTAAAAATTAATAATATATCTTATTGATAATTAATGCGCCATAAAATTTATTTCAGGTTGTATTTTGTAAAACTGCTGTCTTTTTTGCTTTTCAAGAAAAATTATATGGTGTCACAAAAACATTTTCACATTAAATCAAAGAACCAAAGATCCTTCTGTTTAAATTTTTAATAAATGAAACCCTAAATTTTTTTTATTTTTAAATTTTGGACAAAAAAATAAAATCCCTGCGTTTAATTAATAGAAAAGCACAGATCGTTTACCTTCTTCTCTTTATTAAGGCAATAAACAATTGAACTGACGTCGTTAGTTGTTAATTTTACTTGTTCTGGCACATTAAATTCCTATAAATTAAAAAGATTAATAGCTTTATTAATCTAATCCAACTAAGAAAAATCTTATTAAGCTATGTAATGGTTATTGCCTCGTCTTTAATTCTTTTTTATCTTTTATTATCCAAAAAAGGAATCTCATGTATTTGATGATACCAAGTCTAAAATAACTATATAATAATATCGTAACAAAAAAATGTATATGATCATGCCTTGTACTTAGCAGAAAAACGCAGGGAAATCTTTTATTTCTGTCATACATATCAATTAGGTTAAACTGAATGTGAGACCATATTAGTAAGAGGAACGATGTTGCGCCAAAAAAAAATATATATATGTACACGCACACACTTATAAGTTTCGAATTTTGTCAAGGATACGATTGTATTTAGATTAAGATGGAGACTAATGGCCAGACCCGTAATCTCCTCGTCATATCTTTTTGAAATTTTGCTCAGTTTCATTTTTGTGGTTTCATCTCCCAGAATTTTGACATGGACTCGGTTGCAAATAGGAAATCCTCATTAGTAAGGCAGCATAATGTCGCGTTTTGATGGAGTTAGGAAAATTAAATATGGAGTGGAAACTGCGTCTGCGTTCGGTTTTCCGATCGTGAAATTGTGCGGGATTGGATCAAAAAGAAAAAATAACATTAAGTTTCAGAAAAAAGAAGAAGGGTGGTGGTGGATGTTCCTGCTTAAGTCTTTTTACATTGGGGTAGATGAACATAAAAATTTGTTTCACGAAAAAAATCTTTTTCCACCTTTTTAAAAGCAGTGCGGCATAAAAGGTGTGCAAAATCCCCGAACAATGCAGATGGTTTTGCGGCGGAAAATACAATCAAAAGAGGCGTGGATAAACATCTAGAAAACCAATTTCGGCGCAGTGTACAAGTAAAAAAATATTGGATATCATAATGGCCGTGGTACGATTAAAGTTTCGAATTCAACCGGATTCTTATTTCTGTTCCCGATCCGCATTTGAGGTATGACAGAAATCGAGGCGAAAGTTTCGATTTATTTTTAAACAAAAGCGCACGACATTTGCAATTTATCAAAAAGTCCAAGTTAAAAAAGAGAAAAAAATGTCTCGCAAATTTGTCAATATTAATTCCTAATTCTTCTTTATTCCTTTTTTTCTGCGTCGTTTAAAAATGAAGAAAAAATGTATAATGTTATATTGGAATTACGTTTTCGAACAATCTCGGCTTGACATTGTATGATTTTTTTTTCTCTTCGTGGTTTCAAAGATCCCACAATGAAAGATAAAGGCAAAATAGCCGGATAAGAACATGAAAAATGACGGCTTAAATTGAGAGAATCTCAAATAACCACAGATACATGCCATTAAGGACGAGAAATATACGTAAATTAAACTACCTTATGGCATAAACTTTTTTATTATTATTATCTGGAGGAACGAGATTAATGAGTTCTTAATGAGTTTCAGACGTCATTTAAAAAGGCAAATGCAAACTTCAAATGTAAAACAATTGATATCCACATTCATCTTTACGGTTAAAAGATTTCTTTCGGATCTCAATCAGGAGGTATTATTATTTATTAATATTATCGCATATTGTCTAAAAAAAAAGAAATTTCATGAGATATTTTATACAATTTTAGAATGAAACAAAATTAACACATTTAGTATGTTTCAGCCGAGGGTTGGTCTCGCACACAATGATTAATTAATCATTTAATACTTAGCTTATGAATACATATATAAATTTTTGTATATTCCTTCATTTCATTGACTTGTTATCATATTATAACCATATGAGTTTTTTATGTTAATGCAACTGCTAAGACCAATGTTATACCAGTTGAAAATTCATTATGAATAATTTTATTGTTCGATTAATTTACCGAAATCCAACTTACACCCCCAATAATAGAAATCCACATAATCTTCTACACATGTTCGTATCGCTAAGGACCATCGCAATCGATGATATTTATCAATGTGGAGTGAATTTAAACATTTATATTTTTCATGAACAAGAATTTTTCAATCACGAACTCCCTCCCCAAAAAATTTATATATATAGATAGCACGCTTAAACAACCCGCCGCGGAACATTAGTTTCAATGAATTTTTTTGACCAATTTTCGATGATACCATTAATGAAAGAGTTGAAGTGGAAGCCAATTACGTGCAAAAGATTAGGTGCACCATTTTAAACTTGAAACTAAGAATAAATTTAATGAACTAAGAATAAATAATAAGATTAAAAAATGTGCTGAACACGCTGATGAAAAATTCGGTTAAAAAAAATATAAGGTAATAAACCAAAGAAGAAACTTGAAATTAAAACGACATTTAACCCGTTCAATTATTGTAATTATAGCTTCCGATATTCTACTGAACAAAATTAAAAATTGGTATGCATGAGGTATTATACTTTTAATTATATTTTATTTTACGGATGCTTCCTCATTTCGCGTTTCTTATATCAAAATTTCACTATACATATTCTGTTGCAATTAGTTTTATGTCTAACAGAGAAAAAAGATTATATTTAAACGTAAAATAAATTTTTAGTCTTCATATTTACACCATAAATATAATATGAAAAAAAATATCAGTCTTGATTTTCCTCAACATAAATTTAAAATTAAATTTAAAAAGAATACTATTAGAATTTAAAAAAAATAAAAAGCAAATTATAAGAAAAATCCAAGATGGAAAGTCAAGTTTTGTAATTTGTTGATTATACTTTTTCATTTATTATATTTCATTTTGCTATTAGATTCATTTATTATATTTCATTTGCTATATAATTAGTAAATTATTATTAATTTACTCTGGATAGAAGTAGAAACAACTGAACTTAGACATATATTAACATATTAGTTTTTTCTAATTACATATACCTTTCAAATGTCTTCGTATAACAATTACATAAAATGTTTCAGTTTTATTGACGAAAATTAGAATATTTGGTATAATTTATTATCTAAAAAACCTACACTATAACTTCATAATCATTTGTATAATTATAGTTATCTAATATTATATTAAAAAAGTTTGCCCGTGAACCTCTCTCCAGTTCTCCATTTCCTATTTTTAATAAATGACATTCACGCCCTTTTCGAAAGTACTAAATCAAAATGATATTTTAATTATAGTGCTTGTTGAATGAAAATTTACCGATTTTGATTTAATTTTTCACTCGATTTTAAATTAGAGGTCTAAGTACTTGATAGTTGCTTAACACTTAAATTAATATAGTCAAAATGAAATTTAGAGAAATCATTTACATTTCAACATAATTTTTATGATCGTGTGAATTTTTTTTTCAACACTTAAATTCACGACAATACTAATAAAATGTACACTTGTTTTAATATTCTCAATGGCAAAGCATATTGAAGAGAGATGTATGGAACTAAATTTATTGCGTTCATTTCCTAATAAGGAAATCAAATTATGAGATCAGTTTAGAAGAATAAAATAACTATTTGGAAAAGAAAAGAATTAAGTTTTATAACGGGCATTTACACATACAATATGCAAGACATACTGACCTCAGCTTCGCTAATTTTGAACGATAAATAGGAAACAAATTATAAAACTGCTAATATTATAAATGTTTTACTTATTAATTTAATAAATTTCGGTGATTTTATTGAAAAATGGTTTATAATTTTCAATATTAAATATCTATTTATTTATGTTTGGATTGAGGGGATTAACATAATTTCCTTTATATTTTCATGGAACAAAATAATGGCTAAAAACTATTTATGTATTTTAGAAGTAAAATAAGGCTAGATTACTTCCTTCATTCAATCAATTCTTTTTTTTTTAAATTGATCTTATTCATTAAGACGGTAATCTAAGTTATTGTATCTGTTTTAACGCACAATATGAGTAAAAGGTCAAATGGTCGTGCATTTTTACATATAAATAGCTCTAATGTAATATTTATAAAACTCAAATTCATCATATTTCGCCATTAACTCCATCTCCGTATAATTTTTTAACATTTTGCCGGGAGTGTTTTATGAAAAAAGCTTTCACAACATTAACCCAATTTCTTATCACAATTCACTTATTATTCAAAACTATAACTCTTTATCATGAAATATTTTATGTGATCGAAATTGTAATAAGATTAAGGCGATTTAGGCTTAAAATATAAAAAAATCTTGAATGTTAAAGTTCTGTTTTAGCAAGATGCCTCTAAGGATATGTTAGGTCAAAAATTGAATGTTCAGTTGATTTTGAAGTTATTTTAAGCTGAATATCATATCGCTTACATTAAATATTATAAAAAAGTTAATAGTGTCTAATGTCAGCCTTCTCAGACGTTTACGTTTTAATTAATATTGTTGAAATCTATTACTAAGAGTATGAGGAAAGACAGTTTAATATAAAATATAATAATTTAAATGTATTAACACAATGTTTTTACGAAAAGTAAAATGCATTTTCGTTATTCAAAAAATTTTCATTGTTGTGTAAAATTAAAAATTTATAAGAAAGCATTAATTTTCATATTTTCATATTCTTTCGAAAGTGATTTATTAATCTTATTGCAACTAATTCGAAAGAAATATCATTTGGATGCATAGAGGTCATGAACATAAGGATTGGAATCTAACACTCAAAAAGCCAACTATACAATCATGACCGAGCAAAAAAGATTTCCGCCAACTAATTGAACTGGAAAAGGATCCTTAAATGCGTTTATTTTACTCATACTGACAATACAGGATCATTACAGCGCGCTGAAGTTCGTAAAAAGGAAAATCAGAAAAATTAAATTTTTGGAAATTAACAATATTTATCATTCATATTTCATTTAATATACTTCAACCATAAAAATAACATTATAAAAAACTTCATAATTTTTACAAAAGCAAAATTTTAATAAAAAATATCGAACTAAATTAAAAATGAGAATATTTTGATTAATTTTTCGTCCAACCGGAATTTCGGTAAAACTTTTTGTTTTAAATAATTTTGTTTTCTTTAATAAATGTAAGAATTGTATCATATATTTATATTTTTTTGGCTTTAAATAACATGTCATTGCACGTTAAACGAATCTCATTTTAGAATCTAAATCAACGTGATTTTAATCTATTAGATAATTCCCCACATCGAAAATCGCTTTTCGAAGACCCAAGTTCTTATACTTCTTTTTCTGACCGTGCTATTATGCAGAAAAATATCCTGAATCATTTTCCATAATATCATACTCATTTGGAAATCACGGTTATATTCTCCTCAATTGAATCTACCTAAGGTAAATCACTATATGAAGGAAATATTACATTCTTTTAATACTCTTTCTTCGCTTATAAAATTGGGACATATACTTATCTATATAATAAGCCTTCGTCGAGAAAGCTTTTTCATTGTTGAATATTTAACGAAAATAACTAGTGGCGGAACTAAATTTTCTGTACTATTTATTCATAGAAAGATGATATATTAATATTATGACAACGTCACTGTAACAAAATTTTATTTACTCCAGGTCAAATTATCATGATGTACCAGGAAATTTTTAAAATTGGATTAATGCACAAGAAATTAAAACTCTATTATCAAATCTCAACTCTTACCACTCATAATTCAACAAGAGAAAATAGCAATTCTATTATACATAACAATGTTTCAATAATGGAGCGTAGAATTACAGTCGGCATCCTGTGTTACATAATATCTGACAAAAACTATTGTTATAGTGGTCTAATATATGTTAAACATTTAACATGAGTGCTATAAATATTTTTCTATAACACCAATTAAAAGCTTAGTTTCTAAAATTTATTTCTGACTTTTATTTTAAATATCCCCGACATTTTTTATATTAGTTTATTTTTGCAATTTTTTTTAACATTCTCTGAGAATTCATTTGATAAATAATAATATTATATTTTCTCTCTTAGATTATTTAGCTTTTTATAGCGTAAAGATCTTCTGATGAACTTATTATTATTATATAATAAACATGGATCGTTATTATTATATAATAAAAATTATTTAGAATGGAATTTATTTAATTGGTTTCTTTAATAATTTAATTTACGTATGGAAGGCAAAACATATATATTTTTATAAATTTGCGTCGAAAATTCAATTATTTTATCTGAAGGTATAAAAAAGTATTTGCTTTTTTAAAACATATTAAATATTTATATATTTAAGCTATAAATATTTAATTAACTTCATCTTCTAATGATCTTATTTAGCCCATAAAGTATTCATTAGCAAAAAAAATTATTTATATTTTTTTTACAAATATTGTCATTAATTCTAAATAATGAACAGATTTTTTTGCTTCTTACATGTCGTTTTTTCACTGACTCTACAAGTTTTAATGCAAATTAGAAATCTTGCTCGGATACATAATTATTTATCTCAATTTTACAAGATATTTGATAAAACAGTGATACATACTTATTTTATTTTCCTTGCAACGTTTTTGCGTTTGAATTTTTGCAAAATATCAATTTCGGTATAATTTCATTTTTTAAATGAAAATCTTTTCATTTTTGGTTTTATATAGAAAGAATTTGGGGTTTTTTTGTTGTTTTACCGACAATACCGAGAAAAATGACAAAAATTGATTGATTTATAACAGATTTAAAGCCGCCCCCTGGATAAATTTCTGTGTCTTTTCGCAAAACCCTTAATTTTGTTTAAATAATTTTGCCCTTTTTAAATTACATACCTTAAATTTCCGCAAGTTTGCAAAAAAGTTAAAATGGCGAATATAGAAAAGACGCTTGGTCGGCAACTCTTGTGCTTGTCAGCTGTAAGCATTGCTGCTTTATCATCTCGCTACTGTACAAGAACCATCCACCGATTTCATTTTCTGATTTTCTCCTCTTCAACATAAAGCAAAAAAAAACTTACATGATCGCTCAAACAAAAGTATTAAATAAACTTCACAAAGCCGAATACGCAAAGTTTACACAAAAATATGGCATTTTCAGCTTACAAATCAGGACCGCGGACAAATTTTCGATCGGGTTCATCATGACCATGCAAACGTCGAGAAGGAGGTAAATTCAATTTTAAATAAAAAAAATAATTAGGAATACAATTAGATTTCGGGTAAATTATTTGGCTAGTGCATGAACCGTCTTGAAATCTCGTAGGTTTCGAAGCAGGTCGATATGTAAACCAGGTAACAGATACAGGTACACCACGCACGGCGGTTTCACAAACACTGAGATGAGAATCGCATCTGTATCTATAGGAAGGGTGCAGTCCAATCTTCTCTTTGTTCCTATTCCGTTTCCTTTTCTCCTCCAAGGGGTTTGCGTGTTGCTGTTACTTTTAACTGTCTCCTTCTCTTTCCCACAGCCGGCTAACAAGTTTTCCAACATTTTCATCATCATAAAAAAAATTTTTATTTTCTGATGATGTAAAATAATATTAAAAATTGAATTAATAATTAAATATCCTGCGTTTAACTGAAATAAAATTCATGACATAATGGACGAATCGCAATTTATTTGGAAGTTGTTTAAAATTTATTGTGCCGCATAAATTTGCCATTAAAGCTGAACCATTAACATAATCTTTACTCTTTAATAAAACTAAATTCCTCGTCTTTTATTCAATGATTAAAATGTAATTTTTTTTTGTTCTTCATTCTTCATGTTTTAAGTTAATTCGTTTTTTTTTTTTTTATAGAAAATATACTTAGGAACGTTAAAAGAATTACTCTGCAAAATGGAAAGAAACTGTAAAAATTTTACCCAGTCCGAGATTCTCAAAACGCCTAAAACTATCCACATCGCTTTTTTTTAAAGAAAGAAAATTATTTGTAAAAAGTACATTTTTAATGGCGCTGATGCGACACCATTTGGAATTAATAATACCGAATCCAAGTAATTGCTCGCCCTGCGGAGACGCAGTTTTCCGGAAAACTCTTCCCCAT
>JAOWBB010001285.1:0-44883 GCA_028565995.1 Ricinus marginatus | reverse complement strand
TTATAAATATTAGCTTCAAAATATTGATGATTTATATATATTAAATTTTCTATATTATTTTTACAAAAGTATCTGAATAATGGCATATTTATCATCTATAATTATTATTTTATTTTTTAAACTATTATTTAATCAAGCAGTCTTTATTACAGTTTTAAGTTGCTCAAAAATGAATTTTGTCACGTGTAATTTTATTTAACTTCTTTACACATTCATTTTTAAAATTAAAAAAAAGATTTAAATTATATGTAACTTCAGTGTTTTTGTTATTTATGATCTGATTAGAAAACCTTATTAATAATTAAATATCGGTTCCCATTGTGCAAAAATTATAAAATTGCCAACAATAGAGGATTGCTTTTTTCTCGAAGCTAATCGATTTATATAGGTCGAACGATACAAAAACGCAACGAAAAATCAGTTCAGTTTATTAATTTATTTCATCTTTTTTCTCCAAGTGAAAAATTATTTACAATACAAATCACGAAATAAATTCGTGATACGAAAAATAATTAAAGAAAAAAATATCATCTATTGTTAAATGTGATAAAGAAGAAAACATGTTTCTTTTATGAAAGTAATTTTTTGATGTCCAAGTTTTGTACATAACAAATTATCACAAATTTATTTTGATATCACAAGTTAATTTTTTGTACTTAAACATTACGTTGTATGATTGATAACAAAAATTAATATAAAGTGAAAAGTTTTTTAAAAAAAAAAGGTTGTTTTTACTCAATGGAAATTATGCGTTCATGCACGACTCTAAAATATGTAAATTTAAATCACTGAATACTGAAATTAGCATATTTGATAAGTTGATAAAAAACAAATTTTATTATATTTTCCTTTGGCTGCTTTAGAGTATGTAGAATACATAAATCGCATTATATATATATTATATTACATACCAATTAAAACTCACGATATAAAATCAAAAGTAGGATGATTCCGGCATCTTAAAAATTTTTATTTAAATGTAAATTATTTCATAGTAGTCAAAGCACAATTTAAAAATACATTAATTTTATAATTTTTTCTCCCTTTATTATCAATACCAATCGAAAGACTATTTTATTATGTAACAAAACTTTTCAAAACTAATAAAATGCTGTAAAACTTATATGCACAATACATACATACAAAAATATATATACACAAACAAAATTATTTTTAAATTTCCATTAGGATTCTTGTTCAAATATCATAATTTTATTTAAAATAGCATAAATCTTTCAAATTTTGGATCAACATGTCATGTTTTAAGCAAAATGTAAAGATATATATTTATTCATGAATTAACTTGTCAAAATTTTTAGCATATAGTTAATTACGTGCTTTAATTATTCCCGATGTAATTTTTTTAAACTTAACATTTAAAGTATAAGTTTTCTTTCATATTTTTCAATACAAAGCTAACATGAATTCTAGGCAGGATCTCCATTCTTAAGACTTTAAATCTAAAACATTCATATACCCAAAGATATATATATATATTTTTTTTTTAAACAAAAATTCAACTATTCATACTTTTTAAAGTTAAAACATTTTAATCAGTTCTGTGATTTATTGTATATAAACCGAAATTTTTTTTTTACTTTTTGAACATTTAGTTATTAAATATATTTTATTCTCAGGTAATTTTGATAGCAATTTTTTAATTCCAATTCCTAAAATTTTATTTAAAAAAAATTGTTTTTATGGACAAAATCATAATTACTTTAAGTAAATATATACTTAAATTATATATATTTATATCCTAAGTAAATGGAAGGGTTATCTTCCAGTTAATATTTATCTGTTAATTATAATGTTAAAAATAATGATGCATATCGAAACATTTATAATATAATACCTGACACGTATCTTCCTTAAATTTGTTAAATTTGTCTTGTTAGGTAAGAAAAAGATGAATTAATTAAATCTGATATTTAATCATTTTATTCTTTATTTCAATTAATATAATTTTGTTTTGTACTTTTTTAAACATTATATTTCTTAAAAAACAATAGAGATTTATACAATTACAAAAGTTAAAGAATTATCAACCAAGAAATTTTTAATTTTCTTTCTGCTTAATGTGATTATTTATGAATGTGATAAATCTTCATACTAATCTGCTCTAACTCCATCTCGTTGAAAACTTGTGATCGTTAGATATTTCTTGACTGTCAAAAGAGAATTAGAAAACATAATTTTGGAAATAAATCACACCAGTGCAAGCCTGAATTTTATATCAGAAGAATAAGAGAAAAACGTAAAATTTGTTATTTGTCTAAATATCGATTTTAAACTTACTTATGCTTAAAAAAAATTTACAAACGGAAAAAATAATTACTGTACAAAATAATCGAAGATATGCATTTAAATCCATAGAAAATAATATCGACCTACAACGAATACGACTGCAATTTTTCTTTGCTAAAAAGAAAATCACAAAATTCTTGAATACAGGCATTTGGGGTCTATGCATATAGACGTCTTACTCCATATTTTTGGTTTTTAACAGAAATTGTGACAGTACGAGAAAGCAACAAATCGGTAATTCACAAAAACTTCGCCAATTTTGCATGTATCATCACAGCATTGTCACTAATTTAGACGACAATTCTGACAACAACCTGACGGTGGGATAAGCACAGGCTAAAGACAAGGAACAGCATGGTAGAATGTAAGATATGAGAGTGAAAAGGTCAATGGGATATGTTAGGAAGAATGATACTAATTTATCGTAATAACTGATCCATAAGTCTGCTTCCGCTTTCTTTTTTTAATTTAATAATTTTCATATCTGAATTGACACTCAAGTCATCCAAAGTCAATGGCTGTAGTTTACAAAGTTAGAGCAAATCTTTCAACATCAATGATATCGTCACGTCTTTGCCATTGTTATGAACCAAAATTTTAGCATAAAGTATCAAAATCAGGCAAATTCACGAAATAAAACTTACTTCTTATCCAAACTTTAAAAATTCTTCAAGTGTTGGACCTTTTTCTCCAAGTGGATCTCTTGGAAAAATCAATAAATCTTTTACCCAAGTAAATTGAAGTAACCTAAAAATGAAAAATTCCTTTCATAAAGATATTAAACATTTCTTATAAATCTGTTTTTTTAAAAAAACAATTATAATTTAAGATTTTGAAATATAGAATCTGTCAGCTTTTTTTATAAGGAAAATTATAATTATCAACTTAATATAAATATCAATATCAGTTTGACTATCTATTAAAAATAATTTCAAGTCGTACCTGTAATTTATAGTTTCAGACCAAGCAGGATTTTCCCCTAAAAGATCTCTGTAATTATCTCTAGAAACAATTATACCTCCCTTAAGAACAGCTATCTGAACAATATATCTGTAACAAAAAAAATGAAAAATTATGGACAATAAATACCCTAATAGAACAAATCATTATCAATATATTATTAGCAGATCTCTAAGATACTTATATTTTACTATGATTAGAACATTCTAATGGAAAAAAAGATTTATTTACAATTTCCTCTAATGGTGATGATTTAAAATTCACTCTTTAGAGATACACAGTTAAAACTATATTTTTAGGATTATTTAAAAAGTTTAAAAGTAAATATAAAATTTACTTTTATATAAAATATAAAAAAAAAATAAAATAAAATAGGTAAAAGTTAATATAAAATTTAGTTAATAATTTAGTAATAAATGATTCATAAAAAAGTTATTGAACATAAAATTGATATAAGATTATAAAAATTAACAAAATTTTTAAAATAAAACACAATTAAACATTCCACAAAAATCATATATTTTTTTAAAATTATAATGGATTAATCTCAAGAATTATTACTATTAAACATAACCAGTTTGAAGATGTTTCCTTCAAAAGAGAATATATGCATGAAAATAAGTTTTTTAATATAAAATCATAATCAGAAGTTTCATTCAATGCCAAGAATCCCAAATCAGGATGATAAAATTTAACAAAATCTCAAAAGCAAGTAAATTATTATTTTAATGAAAAATAATTTATCATAATTTGAGACATCCTTAATTTTTATTTTACTTTATTTATAAGAAGCTTGATTATTTTATTTTTAATTTGAAAATGTAAGTGATGTAAAGATGATCTTATTGACTTTAAACAAATAAAAACAAGTTTATGATAATATTTAAATATTTATCTTGACTAGGAAAAATAAATTATTTTTTTTCATAAAGAACATAATGATGTCAAAAATGATTTTTTATTTCCCAAAGTAGTTAATATTATAATAAAATTGTTCAAACCTGTCATCATAAGAAACAATTGGATTACCATCAACTGTTCTACTTGGAGTTAAAATAACATCTCCATTTTTTACAAGTTGATCAAGAAGTTTTGGATTATCACTTTTATTACTTTGCCTGCAAAAGATTTGTTTTGTAAGATCAACTTTCTTAGCCAATTTTATTCCTATATTTTATATCTTAATATAATTTTATCTTAAATTTAAATTTATATCTTAATTTATTTTAATTAATACCTTTAATTTATATCTTTATATAATAAGATATTATATTATATTATATTATACCTGATATTCTTATATTATTTTATTCAATAAAAATCTTATATCTTATTTTTATCATCTTTATTTTAATAAAAATAAAAATGTAAGATGTATGAGTGAAATTTTTTAAAATTAAAGAACAGGATTATTATTGTTTTTTTAAAAGTTAATCCAACTATAATATAGCAGACAGAACTTATGTGAATAAATAAATAAATAATACTTACATCCTAAATTGTGGCACAAAAGCAGTCACTTCATGACCTCTCTCCTTAAAATATTTAATGCATATTTCCAGTCCCTTACATGAGAAATAACTGTTATTTGAATGGCTAAAAATATATATTTTTTAAAATCAGATTATTAATGTCACTTTATATATTTTCACATAAATATAACTGATTATGTGTTTCACTTTGACACATGATATTAATTTTTTGTACTGTTTTATAACAAAAATTAATTTCTCATTTTTAAATTATATACTTACTGAAATGCTACATTACTACCATCAATAATAATTGGCCTAAGCCCAGTTTTGGGGAGAACAATAGGTTTCTCTGTGTAAATATTTTCTCCAACAATATTGCAAAATTGAGTATTTATGTTGTACTTTGACACATTTGCTTCAGAGATCCATTTATCATTTCTGTTTTTTTTAATTTTCTTGTAAATATTTTTTTTCTTCCTTTTATAAAGTGAATCCAACAAAATTCTTTTACTATTATACTCGAATTTGGGTTTATTTGAATAAAAATTGACACTATCAAAATTTGTTTGAATCATCAGATTTTTGATTTCATTTTCTTGAACTTTTTCTGAATGTGGTTGCACTTTAATTTCATTATGACTGGATGAACATTCATCATTTATTTCAATAATTTGTAGGTTAGATCTTGAACTATCTGATAAAACAATCACATCGCTGTTGAAACTGGCGATTTTGGCGTTTCCAGTCACATTTTCACGATTGTCATCGAACTTAGGCTTTTTAGACCGCAATTTTCTAATGGGTGTGCTAGTAATTAATTTCGGCTCTTTGTCAGATTTCTGATTTGGTTTCACAAGTTTTTCACATATGATAATGCAATCAGAAACGTCAGATGACACTCCGTTTTGTTTAATCGGAGAATTTATATTTGTGGATTTACTGGAAGCGGCCTCAGTTTTCTTTCTACTTCTAAGAACCATTCGCTCCACTACTTCTTCCGTGCTTTTTGAGGTACTTTTAATGGATGCAGTCTTATCCTTTCTGGCGCGTTTCATTATCACGAAATTTTTAACTAATACACTTCCGATACTATTTCATTAAGAACCAATCTTTTTACAAAAAAAATTCTCTGTTTTATAATTGTTAAAATAACCGAATGTTGAAATGTAAACATATATGCGCTGACTTTAAATTTTCAAGGCTCGAAAAAATATTTTTTGGGCCCTTTGTATTAGGAAACTTCCTGGTAAAACTTACGGATTTATTAAAACCGGAAGTTTTATACCAAATTCTCATTTGAGGGGCAGAAAAAGGAAACTGGAGATTTAAGTTTGTTTAGAGATTTGTGTCCATAGAAAGGCAAGAGATTGCATGTTACAATTTGAAGTGTATATAATCATATATTCAAATCATACTTTTTTAAAGGCTATTTAAGGTCCAACTATGAAGTTTCAGCTTTTTTACTTTACGAATATTGAAAAAATGGAGGTATTTTTTTTAAAATCTTTTTCCGGTATTTAATCAGTTGAGCAATAAACATAAAACCATAACATGGTTTTAATAAAGTCGCTCTCGGAAAAAGAAAAGCAGAAATTCATCTAATTTCTTATTTATTTTCCTTCGGAGTTCAAATGGGACAGAATGAAGAAAGATACTGTCTTATTTTTTTCTACATTTATTGATTTACTCCTTCCTTTTGCTAATTGAAGTTAAGAGTCTTATGTTTAAGTGAGCTAGAATAAGGAAGGAAATATGAAGAAAACCTTTTATAAAAATGATTTGAGATCATTAAAAACTGGAAATCTCAAAAATTAAATGTTCCATTTGTGATAAATTTTTTTCACTCACAAAGGACTTTTTTTTCAGATTTTCCTAAAGGAGGTTCAAGGTAATTAATATTATTGGAAGTTTACTTGTTGCAATAACAGTAAAATTTAATTACTTAGTGTATAACATTCCAATTCTCTATTTTCAGTTTTAAAATGTTGATCAGAACCATAGCATCATTAAAGATTCAGAAATTTTTTCCGGCTTCTTTCTTAAATGAAAAGACAGAAACTTATGCTAAACATTTTAAAGAAAGTGATTGTGATAGCCTAAGAAAGTCTCTACTCCACAGGAAGTAATACATCATTTGGTGAGAAGCTTTATCATACTTTGTGCAATTATGAACTAATGTTTATTATAAAAAGTTAATAAAACTTCTTTTTATTCAAGATTTTTCAAAAATATTACTCAAAATTTCAAATTTACATTGATAATATTAAAATGTCATTTTACAAATATACATGTAATGTTTTAGATTGCAGAATGAAATTAGTTCCTGAAGTTAAATTAAAGCAAAACTTGTTTCATTAATTCAAATCTTAATCTTGATTTTGCTATTTAATGCAAATTTGATCACATTTTTAGAATCAAATTATAAAGTTACCTCAAATTTGAAATATATGTTGTTGTTAAAGGCATTAACATTAAGAGTGTAGGTAAGTATTAAAAGTTGAGGTAATTCTTACACAAAAATTTTTATTTGCTTATTGTAATTTATATATAAAATTTTAACTTACTATTTGAATATTTATATAATTTTAAAAATATTTACTTTTTTAGTATTATCTTTATATATTTTAATGTCTTCTATAACTGTTATTGAGTCAAATATTTTCCATAACTATTCTGAGAAAGATCTCTCAAATTAGATTTCATGGAAAATTTATTAATTTGTTAGAAATCACAACATTTTGCAAAATAGGAATCAATTCAAAAAACTTTTCTGAATTAAATGTAAAATAAACAAAAAACTTATTTTTATTTCTTACTTGTACAAAGTAAATGTTAAACAATATCAAGTCAACAAATACAATTTATGCATTTACAAAAATTTATTTCCATCTGTAATCAATGAAGATATTGAGTCTCTTTTAGGGAATCTTAAAGATAACTACATATAACATTAATTTCATTAGTTTAAATAAATTTTTTTTAAGAAAGTTCTTTAAATTGCAGAATATTTTTTTAACTTCATTTCAGATATTCAAGAAAAGGATACTCTTAAATGTGGTCATTGCAAGATTCAATTTCAATCTCTTTCTGCATTTATTAATCTTAAAACAAGTCATTGTGATTTAAAAAAGAAAAATGACTGATGAGAAGACTGAAAATTTGGCTTGTGAGAAAGTCCTCTCAGACATTGTAGAATCGGGCGATGATAAATTATCCTTGAATCTTTGCACACTACATGCCACTAATGGTACCGAAGGAAAAATTCAGCTCATGGATGATACAATTCCTTCAGGAGCTTTTTCCTTTTTTATTGGGACTAACCAGATTTTCATCACAAATCCAATACAATTAACCGAGCTTACAAATCAGCTACTATTGGCTCCAGTTGCTAAAAATAAATCTGATTTGAATTTAACTTCAGAAAATACAGAAAACTTTACCGCACCTGTGGATGCAAAAGTGCTATCTGATAATTTAATTTTAACAGGCCCAAAGTTAGATAACAAAGGAAATAATGAATTAATATTAACCGCTGAAGTTACCAATAATGCTTCCGTAATAAATTTTGAACCTCAGTGTGATAAAATCCATGAAATTAATTATAACGAAAATGATAATTTAACTCTTCAGAATAATATGATATTAGAATTTCAATACGGAAGTGATGGCGTTATGAAGAAAAATAAGATTGATAAAACCAAAACGAAATTATCTTGCTCGTATTGCGGAAAGCTTTTTGAAAAACCTTTTAATCTGCAACAACACGAGCGTGTTCATACAGGAGAACGACCGTTTCAGTGCGTTATTTGCGGCAGGGCATTTTCGCAAAAGGCAAACGTTCGGAAACATATGATAAGGCATAAGGTTTGGCCTCAGGCAAAACAAACATTGAAGATTAGAAAGAGTCAAGATGAAAAAAGCGCAGATGACAATAATATCTTAGACAGAACAAGCTATTCATGTCAGTATTGTTCTTTAAGTTTCAGTTCTTACTCCCTGCATAAGAAACATTTAGTTGTACATTCAGATTTTAAGGTTGGACTAAATTTTAAACTCAACATTTTTTTTCTTCAGTTAGGTTAAATAATTCAAAATATCGTCATTTTATTTTTATTTTTTTCAGGTTTATCGTTGCATTCAAAAAGGTTGCGATGAAACTTTTAGTGATTTAGATGAATTTTTGTGTCATTCAGAGAGTCATTCATCGGCTGAATTTCAGTGCCACGTCTGTCTGAAAATGTTCACAAGCCTGGAAGGTTTAGGAGCACACCAGTATGACCATGATTTACCCAATCGCATAAAGAAGGATTTTAATATGTGAGCACAAAAAGCTTTTTGATAGTTTATAATTTCTTATTTTCAAAAATTTAAATACAATCTTTTTAATACATTCTCTTTCTGACAAAACCCTTGAGTGTATCTATCAGATACCTTGAACAATCTAAATTTTAAAATTAGAGATATTTAGGAGAGTCAGGTTTATTACAGAAAGGAAAATTTCTGATAAATTAAATTTACAAGTTCCTTCCCCTAAAGTGTTCTAAAAGTAAATTGTGTCTAAGCTTTGCACATCTCTAATTTTTCTTTTTTTTTAACAATAATCAAAATTGATTTTACAGAAAACTGAAATGCGAAATATGCCATGCCCAGTTCAAATCGGCAGAATCGCTCAAAAATCATCTAGCCGTGGACACACACAACTACGAATGTCCGCATTGCAAGAGCGTTTTCAGTTGCGAACGTTTCTTACGTCGACACCTTGCCACTCATTCTGATCCGTCTCAGTCGAAGTTCGAATGCGAATATTGCAAGAAAACGTTCAGAACCCAAAAATATTTAAACAATCACAGTTTCATACATTCGAAAATAAAGCCTTTTAATTGTGAGCTATGCAGTAAACAGTTTGCCTCCAAATACAGACTCAAAAGGCACTTAACCATACATATGAGCCAGTATTTGGAATGTCCATTTAAACCATATCTTGGATGCGAAAAGAAATTTTACCGGAAAGACAAATTAAGAAATCATGTCTCCACACATTGCCACTTTAAAATTCGACTATGTCAAATATGTTCGAAAACATTTACGTCGTTTGTAAAATTGCAACAGCACATGAAAAGGGATCACAATTTGATAAAAAAGAAGCAGATTTTGAAATGCATTAACTGTTTGCAAACTTTCAGAAAACAGAGACAATTGTTGCAACATCACTGCACTGTTGGGGAAAAGAAATTTAAGTCGCGTGTGCGACAATTGAAAAAGTCTGAAAACGGAAAACCCCCTAACGAAACTGATACTCCGGAAATGGTGTCTAATATAGAAATTATTATGGTGCCTTACATTATTAATAGTGATAATACGTAATTAATCGCATTTTAAAATGCAAAAAATTAATTTGTACGTTTTTATATGTCAATCAATGTGATTAAAATTTAATATCTCTTAGGAATATATTTAGTTGTAATAATTACATTTGGGAAGAAAAAATCTGGATCTCAATTAAACTAATTATTGTTTTTAGGGGTTGTGAACAAAATTTGGAACGTTTAATGAAAACTGTGATTGTCTACTATGAAAACTTGCTACGTTTTGTAGAAGTTAGCCTTTATTTGGTGAAAACATTTGCGTGCCAATTAACATTATGTTGTACAGAGTGCAAAGATTAAAAAAAATTAAGGTTAACATTAATGTTTTGCGTTTGTAACACTTTTAACTACATTAGGTAGATTATTTTAAAACTTAAAAGCTCACTTTACTATGATGCATGAGTTGTTAACCACGTGAGGCTGTGGAAATGTAAAAAGAAAAAAATGATATCATTTACTTTTAGTTTTCTTTTATCAAAACCGATAAACTAAATATGCGTTTTTGACTGTTGATATTTATCATAAACTTAAAATTTAATATCTGTATATATATATTGAAATTAAATCCGGATATCTAGATTTAGGCATTAATAATGGGAAATTGGTTATTAATGCTATGTTAAAGCCGATAGTTTTCCGAAAGCTAGACTGGCGTTTCTCAGCACATGATAATGACATTGATATTTTTTTTCATTCAATTAACATACGATGAATTACACAATTTGAAAGTTTTAATATTCCAAAACAAAATATTTATAATATTGCGTCCACAAAAGCATGATAATATTGGAAATAATAGAAAATCCAAAGTGAATGATGAAGAAGAATCGCTTGTCTAGCCTGCGTCTAATGGCCTTTCTTCTTAAGCCTTTTTTTCTGCTAAACAATTTATAGAGCTTCAGTTCCTAAATCTTTTTCGGATTGGATGTTCGAACAGGTTTCAAGTGAAGTCCTGTTCAATCATTATTCTTAAAAATAGCCAGACTGAAAAAAAAGCAATCCGTCAAATCGTGTATCCCTGACATTTATGGGATTCGTTTTGATAATCAAATTTCCAAATACTCATAAAACATACCTAAGATGACGAAATTTATGTTGTGATTGATTATTCTACTTTTTTAAATCTTTTTTTAAATTTTATTGAAAAAAATGAAAACATCTTTCATGTTAACATGAAATTCTAGGGCCTTTGCAGCATAAATTTACATCACGTTCTTCGCTTTATAAGTTCCATCTTTTTACTTATTAAGTAAATTTTAAAACTTAAAATGAGACTAACAATTTTCCTTCAAATGGTTCAGCGTGAATCATTTTTAAATCACGGGTTTAATATATTCAATTTAAATTGTAATTCATAATCTTTTGGCAATAGTCAAAATAAATACTTTATAATAGTCATCTTTGATCACAAACTTTCGACACTCGGAAATAGGTTTTACAAGTAAAATATATATATATATGTACATATATATCTCAATTTTATATACATAATCGAGAGAATTATGAATTATATGGTGCTTTTTCAATTATTGTGGCAAAGAAAAATTGGAATTGACTGTGAATGGATATTAGTTAGTAAAAATGTTTTTAAAAAATCAAATTTATATAATAAGTTATATAGTTAATTATTTGTAAGAGTTCAAATTAGCTTCTCAGTCACCTTCGTATAATTAAAGAAAATCTATTAATCGTTCATTCCAATGCATTTTGCGTGTTCTTGCCGAATAGTTCCGTTCTCAATAATATTTATAAAATATAATCAAAAATTGCCATAGTTTTTAACTACTGTGAAATTGATTGCTAGTCATTTTGAACTTTTTCTCAAAAAGACATATTTGCTTATATAAAAGTTTTATAAACTTCGTATTGTTTACTTTGAAAATTATAGTAATTCAAAAAAGCAATTATTTACCGAATGTAAACTCTAAAATAAAAAAAATAACATATATATATTTATATATATAGTTATAATTGTTTTTTTTGATATTTGTAATGTGAGATTTTTTTTACAAAATTAAGGTCATATAAAGCACAAAGCCTGTTCTGTTTTTGAAAGTTTCGTTCCGGACAGAATACAGATCACAATTGTAATATCTGCATAATAAAAACATTTAAATTATTTAAGCTTCATGTGATAGTGTAATAATAATAATAACAGTAAATATAACTACAAAAATAATATAACTCATTTATCATCGTTGTAAACCAGTTACAAAAGAAACAGGGAAAGAAAAAAAAGTCAGTAGAACAGTTTTAAAAAATGGATTTGGATTAATACGGGTTGTCTTACATTTGATTATATACTTTAAAAGCAGAATTTTTCATAATTTATATTATAAAGACTGAAAATTAATAGCTCATTTTATAGAATAGATGGATCTTTTTAATCTTATTTAAAACCACACAATATTTATTTATTTCTAATCTTTCCCAGAATCTAACTTGAAGCTTAATTTTATTTCTGAAAATGGAGAAGAGGTTAAAAAATATCTGCCATAATTGTGAAGAAAAACTGTATTCATCTCATTAATAATTGTTTTCCCTCAATCCATTAACACTCACGTCATTTCACACAAGTTTTCTCTCCAGTTGATATCTGATAGTTTTATACATATATATGTGTATGTATGTATGTATGTATATTACGTGCCAAAAAACGTTTTCCTGTTTTTCATTATGAGCGCTTAGAAGTAAAATAAAGTAAAGCACAAAATTCATTACTATAAAAAATCTCTGAAGCCTGCAAGATATATCTAAAACATAATATACCGGACGTGAAAGTGTTAATTTGTCACTATATCAATAACATTAACATATGCTGGATCACCTTTTAAAAAATCTCCGGTACATTATAAATGTATCGGAGACATATTTCTCATACATTGATACATTACGGTATCAAAATTATAACATTAAGGGATTATAATTACTCCACACAGAATTTAAAATGCGCAAACTTTTTAAATATGGATTTAATGAAAAGCAAAATTTTAAAAATATCGTTCATTCTGCCTAATTATTTTTAATATTAACAATTCTAGAATTATTGTAAAAAAAATGGTAATTTTCTGTTAGAGTTATCAAAATTAATTTTTATTTTAATTTTTAATCTTTTAACATTTTGCACATAATTAACTCTTCCTTCATAATAAATTTTATTAATATTAATTTATACTATAAATGTTGATTGCTTTGCTATATTCCTAGTCCAAACATTTGTTTTTCAAGTTTCCTAAATTGTATCGGAAATTATGCCAAAAAAAGGTTAAAATATTTTATATTTAAAGTAGGCTGCCATATAAAGCAAAAGTTACACTAAAGACAAAAAAAGTATTATAAAATATTTCTTAAAATATACGTATTTACATGTATGAATAAAAGACATAATCTATGCCAATTTTTATTAATTCAGCTTTGGTGCCTTTAAATTTTTTTTTTTTTATTTCAACCCAATAATTTTCCAAACATAATATAAAAAGTAAGAATAATAATTACGATTACAAATCCATAGAATTTAATTCATATTTTCTTGTAATCGCTAAATAATACAATAAATGCATTGTTTAGTATTATTAGGAAAGTCTGGCTTTGTTTTTATTATGAACTTAACCAATGTGACATTCATAAAAATAATTAATTGTATATGCTGATGTAATATTTATCGCGACAGATTTAGTATTATAATCGATTAATTAATTTTCAGTCTTCCATGGACAAGTTTCATGACACATGAAAAAAAATTATAAAATTTTATATATATAATATTATTATATATGTAAAATGTATACTATATAACGTATATAAATTGCTTGGCAGCTTTAAATTTCGTTCTTTTAATTGACTGTATATATCTGTATATACATATAAATTGTAATATGTATTTCAATGTATTTCATAACCCTTAGTAAAAATAACGAGCTTTATGCTTTTCATATGTAACAACAAATTAAAATTATAAAAAACTTAGTCACTTAATAATTATATGTATGAAACATTTGAATTCCATATTGAGATATTATATTATAAACTGGTTATTCTTCACTTTTTGCAACTTTTAAAAGTTTTTTTAAACTAACTAGTAAATCAAATTGGTAAAATTTATTTATTTTATTAATAAGTATTCTCTATATGTAAAAAAAAACTAATCGGTTCTTTATTCTGTGTATATTGTAAGAAGAAAAGGTAATGTGTATAATTAAAATAAATTGTTTATATCATTGCGTAGATCTCTATTTCGATTATGATGAATATTCATATTTCCCATAAACATATACAGTTCCTCTTTTCCTGTATGGTATTAAAAAAACTTTGGCTTTTATTTATGTACATAAAAATGATTAGAAATTTATGTGTTAATGATTGGTTTAAACTATTGCATGTGCACATAATTATCCATAAGGATAATCGATTCTTAAGAAATAGATAATTGAATTTAAAAAAAAGTTGTTATATTTTTTTTTTATTTAAAATTTGCGGCAGAAAATTTGAAGGAAATACTTAAAATTAATAAATTTATCATACATCTTAGATGGAATAGAATACTGACAAAACAATAGTTCTACTTATTTTAATTTGCTTTATTTCATTTCATCTTAAAAAATTTATACCTTACTTAAATTTTTATGGGTGTTGGAACATATTTTTTGCTGTTTTATTCGTTATTTGAAAATATCAACTTAACGCTAACAGATTTTATTGGCTTGATTTGATATCCCAACAAATAGCAAATAATTAACCAAAATTTGAATCTACTTCCACGTCTTCGTATTTGTCCGGCCGCGGATTCTTGTTCGTCCAGCTCATTGCGTTTTGGGAACTTTTATTCAATAATCTTGGCCCAAGGAATGATATTATAACAGCGCCAAGAGGAGCAGTCACCAAAATTGCTAAAACCGATATTATTAATACCTTCTCAGCGTATTCTAATTCCTCTTCTGAACCTTCTTTCCTCACCTTGTCCAACGCCAACGGTCCTAATGCAGCCTGCAAACAGCAAATCGTTCTTTTTAGTTTTTTTCTTGAAGATTAACGTAACTTCAGCCATTTTGTAAGTCCGACCTGAACTGTTGCTTTCGGCAGCCAAGCGATCGCCAAGAAGGTTTTCTCATTCCAGCTGAATTCCCCACCGAATGCAACAAGCATGGTAGCAACGGTTCTGACAGCGAGCCCTACAACTATAGCTAGAATGCCGTTTGCAATGATGGAGGCTTTTAAGACTAAAATATCGACTTCGGAACCAATGAGACCGAACAGAACGGGTTGAAACAACTTCCAGATCGCGGCAAACACCTCCGACACAGGATTCTGAAACCGCAACGTTTAGCAACATTTTTTTTGAGATTAAGTTAAAAATGGATAAAAAACAATCAAATTACATTTCCAGTCAACCATCCATCTTTCTTCCACCCCAAATAAGCCACAAATGGAGCAACGACACATCCCAGCGGTCCTGCTCCGGAATATCCGAGTCTATCGCTTCCAAAAATAAACAATAAACCTCCTCCAATCAACATAAGCACCCTGAATAAAACAAGGTATTTGCTGTCTTTGTGAGGGATATAGTGAAGTATAATTCCCCAGGCAATCCCAAAAAGAACGCCCAAGAGCAATCCAAAGGGTCCTCTGACTATTTGAACCGCCAAATTGGAATCTGAATTACAGATAAATTATTAGATCATCCTATTCATTTGCCTTGATGCTAGTATAAATCTTTCGCGTTTACCTTTCGAGAATAATATTCCGAAAATTACACCGAATGACGATATTGAATATATGTCGTCCAAACTGGCGGCCGCGACAACAACCGTCGGAATTCCTTTATCTGATCCGTAGCCATTTTCTTGCAGGGCGAGCAAGAGCGGAATAACTACTGCAGGAGAAACGGCAGACATAATGGATGCCGAGAGCAAAGCCCACATCCATGGCAATCCGAGAATGAAATAAGCCATGACTGCGACGACGGCCCCCTCAGCGAGGGCCGGTATGAAGCCCAGTCTTATAATGAGCAAACTTAAACTTTTGAGGGCTTGCGTGTCAAGACCGAGACCGGCTCTTGTCAGAATAATGAGAAGTGCCGTGTGCCGGAGTATGGATGAGGCACGAACGAAACTTCCAGAGAAGTGAACGAATTTCACGTTGCGCAGCATCCCTCCCATTATGAGCATGCCAAGAAGAGGAGGAAGACGAATTATGCTTATCATTTCTCCGACGACATAGGCCAAAACGAAAAGCGCAGCCATGGCGAAGAGCTGAGATCCCGGCTCGAACTGGTCTGTGACCGAGGCCAAAGTGCCCCAGACAAGTCCTCCAAGTATAATGAGACACATCCAGTGAATAATTTTCGGACAATCCAAAAATCTCCGAATTTTTTCGTCTATCCATTCTAGTCTCGTTTTTTCAGTCCTGGTAATTAAAAAAAATATCAACTTTAATTAAATCTTATGATGAATTTATTCATCCCAGAACATGAAATAAATCGTTAACCCAAATAACCGTCCTAAAATTGAATATTTTGAAACTTGAATCAAAGGCCATCTTTTAAAGTTTCAAAACTTCATTGTTTCGAAATCTAAAAATAATTCGAAATTTACAGTTACTATTCCCTCCAAAAAAAATAAACAATCCCGCTTTTAATAGTTTCTGTGATTATCATTTGCAACATTAAACGGTCTTTAATTCACATTCGCGAATTAATATTTTCCATCATTTATACAAATTCAAAACAAAAATTTGACCTGTTTAAATGGATTAATGCATAAATTCTGAAATTAATATTTATTGTTTGATTATTATTTCCTTGTACGGAAATATATTATTATAATACTGATCTTAATCAATAATGTGATCCTGTATTACATTACTTATTGACTTCACACTAAATAATGTTAACATAAATTATTTAGATACTGAATAAAAATGCAAAAGTTACACAATTTAAAATATTAAATAATTTATTAAAATATATTTCATTTAAATGAGTCTTTCATAAATCATTTGCAATATAAATTTCATTGATTATTAAAAATAAACATTTTTATTTTCTAAATTCAATAATATTTTTTTTCCAAAAACTGATGAGTTTTCTTTCAGAAAACAAATATACAGATTAAGAACCATCCAAACTAATTCAAGAACTGAAGATGAAATTTATATGTAGTTTATGTAAATGCATTTACTGCAGTTTATGCAGATATTCCCTGAGTTTCAAAAATTTTTTAAATATTTTTCTTCAAATTTTAATTGTTAAGTTTTTCCTCATAAGAAAATCCTATTCTAATTTCTATTTTTTTATTTTTTTTCACCCAATTATCAAAACTAATTTTGATATAAATTTGCAATTTGTTACATAAATTATAACTGAGAATTTTTTTAGTATCAAAAACAATGAATCAATTTTGCTACGTTAAACTTATTTCACCTGAAATGGACCATTACTCTCTTTCCCCTAGAATATTTTTATTTACTAATGCGAAATGGAATTTAATTTTTCACTGCTTTAACAGCTTATTCACATTTTTCATATAAAATAAAAATTTTGAAATTTATGTAAATAAAAGAGGTATTACTATCATATAAATTTAGTAAAAGTATCCTTTCTTGTATTATATACTTTTATTACTTATTACTGTTAGGAATTAAATTATGAAAAAAGTATTTGAAATATGACATGTTACAATTTAAAAAAAAATCTGAAGTAGCAGTGATTTGAACGTGAAATTTTTTTTATTCTTCAAGTTAAAATTTAAAAATTAAAGAGTCAAAATATTACTGATTTTTTTATCACCTGGCTTCAATATTCTCTATATCCATCTTTAAAAAAAAAATTTGGAACCCCAAGTCGTTAGCTATTTGATAATGAAAATCATTAAAATACATCAATTAGTGAGAGAATTTAGCTACATAACTTGAAGCGTTGTTTACTTAAAGAAAGAAACAAATAAACATTTTAATTTTTTTTTTACAGTTTTGTCCACAACCGTTCGTTTATTAAAAGATCCACAAATAAAAAGGTGAAATCCAATATAAAATTTCTTCTTCAGTGTATTTAGCCGCTTTTTATCTCTAATGGATTCGAATAACTGAATGAGGTAATGTATGTTTAATCAAAAACTTTAATTAGACAAAAAACGGTGGATTTTTATTTAGCTATTTATAAAACACTTATGATAATGTCTACCAACTTTTTTAATCAATAGAATTTATATGAGTCCATGTCTACATAATACAGATTTCCTTTTTCATTTAAAAACCATAAAATGTTTACACAAGATCTTTTCGAAGTATTTCAAATTAGAAAAACAACAAATAAATTTAAATTCAGATTGTAATCCTTTTTTGAATATCTCTTTTTTTTTTATTATGTTCTATAATAATAAACTCCGTTTCAGATGAATTAGTTGAGTTTTTTCGGATATTATTCGAGGACAATGTACTTATTTTTAAAAAGATATTAAATTATATTTAAAATTTTTTGAAGAGAGACTTTTTTGTTGGACTCTAAATATGAAGCGCTAATATTTAAATAGTCTTTTAACAAGATTTTTTTTCTAAATAATATACGTTTTTAATGTTAAAAAGAACATTAATTAATGATTCTGACAGAAGAAAATTAATTCCTTTAAAATCCATTATCATTTTGTGAAAATTATTTATTCACCATTTCTGGGGAATTTTCACAATTTGCCGCCACAATGCGATTCCATTTATATTAATATTCATGTTATCGCGGATGTTTTTGAAAGAACAGCACTGAAACTGTTATTTATTCGAGTCATTTTTGCAATATAAACACCAATTTTCAATAAAAATGAAAGTTACCATAAATTATGTTCTCTTTTTATCTGAAGAAATAAAGAGGTAAACTTACAACTCGTTTATGATAGCGTTAGATTCAAATTCGTTAGTAAAAGTGTTATAGTTTTCTTTTCGCATACCACTTTGAATATTCTTATGAAAATGGAAAATTTTAGCACCTTCTGGGCTTCTGATTATCGTCTGTTATTTCTTGTACGGAAGAGAAATTATCCTTTTCACATGTTTGTGTGTCACATGTTAAATCACACACGGAGTCTGAAATATTAAAAAGAAAATAAACTGATTTTGTCAAGCTGTTTCTGTTTCTAAAATTTTTTTTACGTTAGCTTGACTATTTTGTAATGAAATATTTTATTGCGGATTTCAAAATTCATTTTAATAAATTTTTTTTTACATTTATAAAAGAAATTAAGACTTTAAAGGCAACTCATTTTCAATTTAGACATTCGTTTTAAAAGAACCGCATGTATGCTGGAATAAGACGTTGAACGTTAATGCAAAACTGAAGAAGCATAACTCAATGAACTGATGAATCTTACGAGATGGCTAATGCTTAAATTATCAGCGGATGCATTAAATGTTCGAAGAAGTTCTAACGAAGGAATTCGAAATGCATCTTCGTTTATCTTTCAAGATGCAGTAATATTTGCATTTTGATAGAAAATACTTAAGATTTTGGTAAATAATGTATACGTACCAAATCCAGGATTTGTTTTCCCGTTATTCTGAAGCATTAAAAGAGCTTTATGTTTTAATTTAAATACCTTAAGCTTTCCCAATATTTGATCAAAATTGATTTGCTTTTTTTTAATTAAGACGTCAATTGACTTTGTGTACTTGTTACAACTCGGATAGGCGATAACTTGGTGTCGATGATTATTAATTCTGTACAATAACTTTTACTAACTTTTTATTCTCATGTAATCGTAAATGTGCGTATAAGAGGAAATATAAAAGGAAAGTCAAATTTTACGTTATAAAACAATCCTAAATCACATGTAACTAAAACTAATCCTGAAACTGCTATCTGGCTACCTGAAACTTTCTGTAAACAGTGATTTTCCTATAGTTACGTCATTGTTGACTTTATCTCTTGTAGTTAATTCCTGCTTCTGCTCTAATTTAATTTACGAATCAGTAAAGCAAAATATTCATACTCGTTACGTAAGATAAATTGAAAACCTTCAATTCTAAGTACTTTTGCGGTTAAACCTTTCAGAATTTATGAGGATTTAAATATTACGCTATCTATGAAAATTGATATTTTATACATGCAAAGTATATATGAAACTTAGAATGGTAACAAATGATCGATTCTTTTCCATAAGTTTTTTTGCAGCAGGTCACAAAATAAAAAGAACATAATAATCAAATGATATGTAACTCAATTTCTTAAGTTCAAACTAATGTTTATAAATAAAAAAAATTAAATAATTGTCGATAGAGATTATTATATAATTCACCAGCTGCTATAAGTCTTTGGCAGGTTAGATTTATGTGATAAAACGGTTTACTATTTTCTAGGATCATAATAATGATAGATTTGAAATTATCAAATGATATTTGTCAGAATAGACAAGTTTAAGACGTATTAATATCTGAACTAAACTGAACGATTAATTCTAATATGAACAATAATCAGTTTCGTTTCACATGAGATGGTGTGTTGCAAAGTTTGAATAATACATTAATACTTGTAGATCGTGAAGAATGCAAATTTTTTGAATCTTTTTATTTTTTACCAATATTTGAGGGAAAGCTTTAAGAAATGCAACAATGTTATTAATTATCATTGAATGTTTAGGTTAGCTTTTTTCAAACCTGCTTTTGCAGTTATTCGACGGAAGACGATATTTATATCAATAACCGAGAAAAAAATTTCAAATCATTTTCATCAGAAAATGATCTCGTGCGAGACAATATCCATGGGTTAGTATACAGAACTAGTAAGAACAAATGAATGAATACCAAATTAAATTTTGTTTTAATTTTATTATTGCAACTATTATTTAAAAAGAAACAGTTTGAAAACTGAAAATGTTTCTGCTTGATGTTTACAAGAAATTTGAGGTAAATTTTATACTTCTATGTTGATAACACTTTATGCAATAAATCTAGCAAAAAATATCATTTTGTTTAAATTTTTGATTATAAGAACCCAATTATTGGGTCGAGCAAAATCTTACGGCTGAACTGAAATATTCATATTAAAAAAATTGTCAAACAAAATCGAGATTTTCATAATGATACTAATTTATCTGAGTTGATATAATATATATATATATTTTATGCTTTATATGAATTGGTGGCTTATTTAATTTGTTTAAATGGATATTTTTCAATATTCATATTTTGGCCTTTGATACTGAGTATTGGTAAAATCATGACAAAAAATAAAAGGTTGGAATTAAAAATCCAAAACTGATATAATTTACGGTTCAAACAAAATTGTTGTATGTAATCTAGCAAAAAATGTGTAGAATTAAAGATTATATTTTTATCCCTTAAGAATTTGTAGTTGTTATAGCTGTATAAGAAAAGGGAATTCATCACATACCTTAACACATAAGAATTGTGATACGATTTGTCTTCTAAGTTCCATAATTAAATTTTTTAATTAATGAAAGGAACAAAGTCGACTCATATAAAAATATTATATCTTATACAGATTTCACATTTTCCAGTTCAGCTATCTTAAAAGAAGAAAGAAATTTTATATTTCGAAAGTTTAAATAATTGTAATTAACATTTACGGCAATCATTTTATTCTGAGAAATTTGCAATGAATTAAAGTAAAAATTAATTACAAACATTTTTATCCTTAAATTGAATACGAAGTATATCATTTACTTCCATTTCGTAAAATATTTATAATAAGCAATTAAAAAGAAAACTGATTAATAATTTAAATTCAAAAAATAAAAATTAAGCATTCTTCACATAAGTCTTACCAAATAACAATTTTTTTATGGGAACTGTGGGATCTGTACCTTGAATTACTTTTTTGAAATTTATACTCTAAATCTTTCGTTTATTACAATATTTTAAATATGAAACTTAACAAATTTAATAAATATTTGAACTGATCATTTTAGTAGGCTAAAAAGATGTATTTTAAATATTGAACCGGTCAAGGTGAGTATTTTGTCACAGTTTTTGTTTCATCGGTACATTAACTCCGGGAAGCTGCATAAACATTTTAAGTCAATGACATCGAACTGAAATAATAATTTATTTATAAAACAGAATATATACAACCTACAGGTAATTGAACACTAGGAAGCGGACGAGTTCGACGAATTTTTTTTAAGTTTCCTATCACAATATGCACTTTAGATTCTTTATCGTTAACAAAATGAAAATGTTTTGAATCTAACTTTTTTCGTTTTAAACTAAGTACTGGAACTGGAATGGCACCTGCAAATTTAAAACTTATTCTCGAATTTTTTTTTTTAGTTTTCGGCAACGTAAAAATGCTATCGACGGTAATACGTGGAGCTCCGGTCTTGAATCGATTGCCGACATATTTGCAAATCCTAAAAGACTTCTTCCATTTTTCCTCAAAATCTAAACTTGATTCTGATTTCGAATCTATTTCCGATTCCATATCTGAGCAATTACTTTTATATAGAGAGACGATATACTTCGGATTTTCTAAAAGATTAAGTCTAATACTACATAATGCATCTCCGTAATATGAATATAAATACTCGTCCAGATGTAGAACGTCTATTTTATTTTCTTTGTCTTCCTTAATGGGGTATCTGTACAATAATACTGCTGCAAGCTGGAAAAATAAAACTTCATGAATTTATGTAAAAAAATTTTTTTTTTTAATATTTCCAAGAAAAATTCCAAGTTATCATCATTTTATTTATCATGGATAAAATTTAATTTCTTTTGACTTAATAAGCTGTTAATATTTTTATGTACTTACCAGAATAACATGCTCCAGCATAGAAATATCTTTAAGCAATTTCTGTTCACATTCTTCTTGCAGTTGTTGCAGATACAAAAGATAGTTTTCTAATATTCCCCAAAAACTGATACTCAAAGCCTCTGGTCCCAATGCGGTCAATAGAGCTATGGCGCCAAAATGGACTTTCATCGATGCCTTGTTATTGTTTAATAATTTGCCCATTTTAGTAATAACAATTGCGCGTTGTTCGTCTCGTGTGCACCACCTCGCAAGAACAACAGACAGTACTCGCGCTGCATATGCTCTCAAGTGGTGAGCATAATTTATTTTATCAACAGCTACTATTAACAGCATTGCATTTATCACCCTAGTCGTTCCTAAATATGGAGTAAAATCAATTCCTAAATTTTTCGACAAAGCTTCCACGCTTTGGAGGAGTCTTTTGATTTGCCTTTCACTAACTAGTTTGTTCAGGGTCATCGTTATGAAATTTAGAAAATATGGAATTATCGGAAGAATTCTACTATTTTTTGATAGATCCTGAAAAACAACCTAAAATGAAAAAAAAATTTTCTTTCCACTTTCTCTTACAGCGAATATCGATCTTAGACTAATCTTATGTTCTATATTTCTAAAAACACTTAAGTCACAGTTATCTAATTCATTTTTATATTGTGGCATTCAGAACATGAAAAGACCATGTTTAAATCATGATTTTATTTTTGAATAATAAAATTATTCAATATATATTTAGCAATAAGTAAATAATGGCAACTATTTCATACTCTTTATTATTAAAAAAAATATCCATTAAATAAAAAAATCTGAAATCTTAAATGACTACAGACTGAAAGTGAAATAATCAATGCAACCATGCAAACCATAGCCATAAATTTTTATTCATAAGTAAATTATTTAATTTAAATTATGTTTAAATTACTGATGTTTAATTTAATTTATTGAAATAATGATTACTTACTTTCAAATCTGAATGTCCTAATATTGTGTTACATGTAATTCCATAGTACTTAATTAAATTTGTTGGTATTTTAGATTCATTTTCAGTGTTTTCAATGCTGGGCTTTTGATTTTCATAATTAGGAGCTATAGAATGCAAATTTTTGAAATTATCACTTGTATGAGGTTCCCCATTTCTGGCATCTTCATTTCTATTTTTATTCTCAGCTTTGGATTTATTTTCTTCAGGTTTCAACCATGATCCTAATAAATATGAAAGATATTTAAATTACTGAAATATTATACTTCATAAATGAACTTTTTGTATTTTTAAAAAATGATGATTTTTATTTAGGATTTTTGTAAGTATTATTCTCTTAATAAAATTAATATTAATAATCAATTTAAAATTTAGTGTCTAATAATGATATTAAATAATTTTTAAATAACTTTAAGAAAAATCTTCCTGCCTTACCATTTATTAAATTTATTCTTAAAATATGCATAATAGATTATAAATATATAGGATGAAACTGATTATTTCAATAACAAACTTTTGATGTTTATATATTTCTTTATCTATTTACAGTCTAAATACAAATCTAATGTAGATATCAATTGCTATGTAATTATCAATACTAATGTTTAACTATGATATTTAATGATTAAAAAAATTAATATATATTATTGAATTAATTTCTGTAACACCACTACACCTAAATTATTTAAGAACAAACTATCTTCTAAAAATTACTCATTACTTTTTACAATTTTTATAATTTATATAAATCAATAAATAAAAAAAATTTTATTATAATAATCTAAAATAATGTTTAATGTTTTATTTAAAAGTTTCTGTAAAAGATTTAATTGTATGTAACAAAAATTTTCTTCCAATATTATAACTAAAAATATTTGTTATAAATTAAATATAATTAAAATTTTGAATAGAAAGTGTATATCAATCTGATTATAACTGAACATTTGTCACTGGCACTTTTTAAATTTAATTCATATTAAAATCTAATAGTAAATTATTACAAGATACATTTTTATTATTATACAAAACCAATCCTTCTTCTTATTAAAATTATATTTTTTACCTGTTAAGATTAGTGAAGGTTCCTGTTGTACTGTGATTTCAGTCAGAGCAAATGCAGGTAAATCAATAATATTATCTTCAAGAACATAGACATCAGCCTCCTTAATATAGATAAAATTATGGAGAGCAGAATCCATGTTATAACCATATACTGCTGGTATATCACACATTTTAAATACTTCATTAATATCTGAGCAAGTTAATTTCTTATGTCTACTGTGTATCATATATTTTTTGCATTGCTAGAATAACATTAAATACATACTAATTAGTTAGTATTTAAATGAATATAAACGAGCACTTAAGAAAAAACAAGAAAAAAATTTAAATTTGTAGACATTAAAAATTAGATAAGTCGAGACAGCATTACTGGGGCATGTTTCAGAATGAAGGACGACATTAACCTGAATAATATAGCGAAGGCGATACGTGACATCTTCAGCCAAATTTTTAGCAACCTCTTCTTGAATGCCAATGAAACCAGCAGCCTCTGCCATTGTAATTACTGACTTTGCTGATATATAGCCGTACTTTCTGGTACCTTCATCGGTTGAAGTTTTTTTTTTCTCACCATTTTTTCGTTTCTTTGAAGTTTCGCCTTTTGATTTTTTCTCACGCGAGTTTTTTGAAGTTTTCTCCTTTTTTATCTTACCCATTTTATGTGAAACATAACTGAAATTAAGTGATTTTTCGATCAAATGCAATGAAGAAACGAATAACGGCGAATTGTGTCTTCCATGTTACCACCGGTTTCCAGTGAGGAAACAAATTGAAGTTCATAGATTACTTTCTCGTGGAAATAGAAACTTCACAAAATATGTCGAATCATATTTTACCGCCAATTTTTAATATCACATTGAATAGCGTGCGTTCAGCTTTGCTACTTCTTTATTTTTATGCAGAATGAAGGTTTTAAGTGAATGGTATCCTAAGCAATTAAAGCTTAAAAATAAGTATTAACTATACTTTAATAATAGTCTGTAACTCACTACCTCATGCTAAGCATTCTCAGCATGAATTTTTAAAAATTCATTTAAATCATTTTAAAATCAAATTGCTAATTTTAAACACATTTATTTATCTTTTTGATTCCTTTCTTGGTTCTGGCCTTTTAAAGCCAAAATATATAATAGTAAAAGATTAATGAAGATTTTTTGGTTACTTTAAATCAATAAATTTTATGATAAATATCAGCTTTAAAAAAAATTTATTCTTTGTAAATTATAGGAGAGGTAGAAAATATTGAAAAAAATATATAAAATGTAATTTATTTTTACATTGTTTTACATAATTTATTTTTTGAAGATTTAAATGTAGGACTTACATAGTTTAAACAACTTCTTCTTTAGAAGCCATATGCTTCATTAAGTTATTGATAAATCTTTCTATCTTCTTTAAATCTTGAACAATTTCTGTTTTATACTGGAGACACTGAAAATAAAACATCTTTTATTAGGCTTTGACTAATTTTGTTATATATATTTTATTCTACATAATATATTCCTTTCCTTTATATCTTTAAATTAATAATTACAAAGGAAATAAAAAAAGTTTTTACAAGGGGCAGATATAAAGATGGTACTAAAATTATTTTAGTGTTTTAAAATATACCCATATGTGAAACAGGTTGTCTTAGCCTTAAAACTCACACTTAAAAAGTGTTGCTTTACAATAAAATAAAAAAAAAAAATTTATTGACTTTAACTTAAAAGTTATTGCTTTCTTTTATATATACACTTTACTAAATGGTTAATATTTTTGAGACCTTTTATAAATCAGATGCTGTAAAATAAGACTGCTTGAAATTATTTTGCAATACCATCAGCTTTTTGAAGGTTTTGCATTCAAAATATTTCATCCTAAGAATTTAATAAATAAAAATTACAAGTGTGCTTACTGACATGGATTAAGAGAAATTACATTTAATAGATTATTTCCTAAACTGATGCAATTAAAATGAAATTGAATGTGAAAAATTTCTGTTTAACATGAACAGATTAAAAATCTGAAAAGTATATGTTCAAAAGTATGTAAAATAATTTTTCTGCCACCTACCTGTACATCATCTGTAAGTTTTAAACATAGCAGACCATCTTTATGAATATATTTCATAACATACCTAGCCTGAAAAAGAATAAGATGTTTTTACTTCGGTTCAAATAATGAGGTTAAAAGTTGAGTTTTTTCAAAATTTTCACTGACTCTTGAGGGATTCTGTCGATAAAGTCTTTCACCAGCTTTCTGAAATTCCTCCCAAGATTTCAGATACGTCATTTTGTCGATGATTCACTTAGAGTTATACATTTATATTAATTGATTGATGAAATAACATAACCACAACTTAAAAGGCAGTTTCTTGTTTTGATTTACGCCAACATGGATCTGAAACCATAGATGTGATAAAACTTCAAAATGGAAGCCCCTCGTTCAACTGCAAATATTTTTCCGGAATACATAATTTGCTGCTCAATATTGATTCAACAAACTTAAATCCAAATTTTGGAAAAATTGTTGAAAACGAAAAAATTAAGTGCGTTAAATTTAATTTGCTTTACTGCATATTGTTCCATAGATTCTAAGTTTGATGCTATTCATTAAACTAATATTTTTTTATAATTGTCTAGGTGCTTTTACAGTTTTGAAATGAATTCTTTGGATGCAGCTTTTCACTAATTTTTTGATTTTTTTTTAAAAAAAATAAATTAGAAAAACTGAAGGGTTAAATTAAATTTTTATATAAATTAGTAAGTAGCTAACCGAAAAGTGGATTATTATTAAAAATACTTTAAAAGTTGATATGATCTCGTGAAACTATACAAATAAATTGTTCTTACGGGAAAAAATTTTACGCTCTTTTGAAAATAAACGGTTTTAATGAATAAATGAAAAATATAATTATAATTCGGAAATAACTTAACGGAATTGTTTTACGCAAAAATCATTAAATAAAAAGAACCAGTTACATTTATGATTTTTTAAAACTTTAATTAATATTTATCAATTTTGACACTGCTGCAATAAAGTTCTGATTTATACAATAGATAATTTGATTCATTTTGAAATTTTTTGGATTTTTTTTCAGACATGCCAAGGGATAATTTAAGCTTTTTTGATGAGAAGAGAAAAGTTATTAAAGCAGAGACTGACTGGGGTTGTTGGTGGCAAACTGTGCAAGAAGTTCATATTCAAGTAAAACTACCAGAAGGTGTCAAATCTAAGGAAATAAAAGTTAACACTAAACCTACATACATACAATGTATTGTCAGGGGAAAGACAATTTTTGAGGTAATTAAATCTGTTTCTTCACATGGTAAATAAATATAGTCATTTGGTGTGATATAAAATCAATAGGTATTAATATCTAAATGTTATGACTGATCTTAAAATTATAAAAAGTATTTATTATCATTTGAAAATTTTGCAGTAAAAAATTTGCAAAAATTGAAATTTATTGCATTCTTCATAAATAAATATTTCCTGCTTAATAAGTAAGAAGTCTAAATCTTTGATAATTGCTGTTACAAATTGAATATATGAAATTACATAAACACAAAAGCCAAAAAAATATTTTCAATTAATAAATAAAGAAAAGTTTTCTTGAGAATATTAATTTTATGTTAAATGAAGGAATGGATGCTTTGTATCTGTGGATTGAAGAATTCCATTTTTTAGTTTTTCCAGTAAATTATGCAGTCAAAAATTTAGTTTTAAATATAATAAATTTGTTTTTGTCTCAATTCACTCTACATTCCTTTTGGTAAGATTTAACCTTTGTTAGTTTTTTGCTGGAAAACAAATAATAAATTTTTGAATATTTTTCACTAGGGTTCCTTAGCAAGGACAATACATGCAGAGGAAACAATCTGGACAATAGAGGATGAAAATTTATGTATTCTACTTGCCAAATCTGATTATAGTGTCAAAGATGAAATATGGGAATCATTGTTAGCAAATGGAGGTTATCAACCTGATGCTTGGACTCTGCATGAAATGAGAAAACATATTGATTTGGAAAGATTTCAGATTGAAGTAATGAATTTTTTATTTATGTGTAAAACTGTTTATTTCCATTTTGGTTTAAAGTGAAAGTACTAATGTTATTATTATATAAATTAAAAACATTGGCCTTTTGAAAATAATTCATTATTCAGTTGAAATTTCTGATTTTTTTTAAATGAAATTATTGTTATAAGGAATGAAAAAAACATCTCATTGTTTTTTTCCTGTTTTTTTAGAATCCAGGAATAGATTTCAGTCGAGCTCAGTTATCTAAAAATTATGATAAATTACCAGGCTGGTCGAACGAGAGATTGGCAGAGCTGAAAAAGAAAAGCGAAGGGGAAAATTCCTCTTAATTTGAAACTGAATTGTTTAAATTTTTTTCTTAACCATTGTACAAACTTGAAATATTTAATATTTCGTTGCATTCACCGATATTATGCAAAACAAATCATTCGAATTGTATAACATTGCATAATATTTGAATAAAAAAGTCGAAGCACGATAAAAGAATTCATAGAGATCTCTATTGCGAATTTACAGATGAATTTGGTGAAAAGTATTTCACAAAATTTAATGTATGGGGAAGAAACAAGAAGTTGCCAGGAAAATTTGTCTTCGAGTCTGAAATTCTGTCGTTTTTATTTTCACTAAAAAAAAAAAAATTGAATTTTCTTATTTATTTTCAGTAAAGCATTATTTGATCAATTTTCAAATTTAAGATGGAACACAATTTATTGTATTTCTGATTTGAATGCAAACACAAAATAATATAATATTATCAGTTCTCCTATTATCCGAAATTAATTCAAAGCAAAGGATTTACTCTTCCTGTAATTTTGGAATGTGATATTTTCTTTTATAATTTTTACTCTAATTTTATATATTCTGTGGCGGCTCATGAGCTACATAATTTACATAGTAAAGATGTATGCAACGAAATTGTTTTTATATTTGTTAAAATAATAATGAAGCCAAATAATCTGTTTCATACTGAAAAATTTTGTGGTGTGTAGCGAAATAACGCAGTTTTGTATGTTAGGAAAAACCCATAAATCCAATGATAAATGTCATTCTACTTGCTTAGAAACACTGTTTTCAATACATTTAACTTGTATAATGGGCACGGTCCTGAATTTCATTTAGCATTGGCAATTAAAGAAAATCTTACTATTTGTCTCAATTTTAAAAAGTCACGGAGTACCTCAAAGGAAATGCGCATGTTCAGCCAAATCTGGCGAAAAGAGCCTTAATCATGTAAGGAAGCAGTCTAAGATGTTCACTTCACACTTTTAAATATTTTGGGGACTTTTGTTAGTTTTTTTGAGCATAATAAAATTGCTCCGGATTTTATGATGACAAATTTCGAGTAGCGTACAAAATAAAATATTACACTTCGATAATGGTTGGTCTTGATATAGTGCCACAATGATATCACTGCAAATTTTTATAATATTATAAACAAATGCATATAATATATCATTATATTAAATTAATCGCATTATGCTATGACTTTTTAATCATTAGGTTAACATTAACTTGTGTATTTGAGAAACTATGTTTTGCGACAAAACAAAATGCTTTCTATATTCCCAATGGGGAATATGAGGCTTTTCACGTATTACCCTCTAAAACCATCCTCCTTATTGCCCAAGTTGTGACATTTTTTTGGATTAGATATGCGTGGAATTAATTTACTGCCCGCTGGTTTTTTCGCTGTTTTGATCAAATTAGGTTAATCCGTTCTTATTTAGATCCATATCGATGGAAGTGGCTCTAATTTGTTTTATGTGAAAATTATCCGCTTCGCCTACATCTTCATTTTTATTACGGTCTCCACGAATCCTTTCACTCTTTTACAGTCCATCCGCAAAGCTAGCATTGCTCCGTAGGAACTCTCCTATAGATCTACAAGTCTCAGTACTAAAAATTTTGATGTTCAGTCACTTCTCTCATTCTCCCATGGTGATCATTCCGTTATCAAATGAATTATGTATCTTCGTCTAGCATTAACGCTACCTCTTGATGTTTTGTTCCCTATTTTTGCAAAACATCTGTTGCACGAACCATATCTTTATAAGATATTATCTTAATTATTATTTATTATCATTTATCTTTTTTATAAATTATTATTATTATTATTATTTTATCATTTATCATTTCTTAATTATCATTTATCTTAACCATATAACCTTATTTCGAATTTATTTTCGATCCCTTCTGTTTCTGTGAGTCCTAATTTGTACTGCTTCTATTTTCTGTTTACCCATGATGTTCATGTTGACGCGTTTTCTTCATTAATAATTCCCTTTTTGGGAAAGAACTCGCTGTTATCCTTTTTCATGTTGCTATATTTATTCCTTTTAGCCGCCTGTATTTTTTCCTTGCATGAGCCTCTATTGCCATGTAAAAGTTCTACTAACAAAATAGTAATCGAAATCTTGCCTCTGGCAGTTCCAATTCATTAATAGTCAAATTTAAGGGGCACAAGATCCAGATCAGTCTCACTCTCTTCATTATCCTTATGAACACGGTCTTGCGCAACTTCCTATTTATATTACTTTTCTTTAATGATAGCCTCTATAATTTTCAATTCCCCTGCTGTTTCGTCGTTGATATGGGATAGCTCTACTTTTTATATTCTTGATCTTATCACTCTCATTTCCATTAGCTGTTTTCTAAGCGCTGCGACTATTGTATTGGCTTCCTCTTGTTTTTAAGGGCCATCTGCTTCGTTATTAACTATCCAATCAGGCCTTTGCACATTCACGGCTGTTTTTTGCTTGTACAATTAATTTTTGACTCGCGCTTACTCATTTTTCATCATTTTTTTAAATATATACTTATCATTTCATAATTATATTTTCTTTAGCACTTTTTAGCTTAATAGTTATGGCCGCCTTGCATAATGCTTGAATTGGTACGATTATGCGCCTTTAAGTCTTTTCCCTGATCAGCTCTATGTTTCTTACTATCGACGCCCATTTTTCAGGTTTGATGGACTACTTCGTCAAATACCTCATGCATTTTCGGCCATATGCTTCTGGTTTGTGTTACCGAGGCTAACTATGCTCAGAGCTTGGTCAGCTCGCTGGCATGTGCCTTCTCTCTTCTCCAATTTTTCTCTTCATTCTTGGATCGCAGCTCATTATTTGATTCTTTGAGGAATGGAAGACAGCTCTCCTCCTATATTCTAACACCATAAAACTAGATATATTTAAACAAGAATTATAAAATATTAAATAGCAGCCTTATTAAATTTAGTATTTTACATATATTACATTAGATATTAATTTAATAAGATTTGATATTTAAGATGCTGTAAAAAATGTTTTATTTTTTTCTTTATGTATTAGCAAAAATTGATTTATTATTATTTAACATCACATAAGAGCGCTACCCCTCGCAATATCCAATGATCGGGCGGCTTGCTTGTGCACAACCAAAGCGGAGTTATGTATGTTAGATCAGTTCGGTTCGGTTTTTTGTATACAGGGCACTGTAAATAAAAAAGTAACCATTAATCGAAATTAGTATATTTCAGATATTTTAATGTTAGAGGTGTTTTGACATCCTTTTTTAAATATAAAAATGAAGTATCTTAAAATATTAAAATTTTAATTTAATTATTTTTTTTGGTATTAGATTTACTGTTTATATTATTATTAAGATTTACATAATATAAATTATGTTATTTACTGAGATTTTAGCCCTTGTTTAAATTTATATTGTTTCATGTTGAACGCAAGCAAGTTAAAAAGACAGGCACATGGAATACGAAACATACCTGATACAATCCTATTTTAGGATCTTTTTTCATTTCATTCGTATTAATAGCATAAATATGAATCACGGGCATTAATACATTGAGAACTTTCGGAGCCGATTCGATTAGTTTCGCATTTCGCTTGTCCCATCCGGCGCCTTCTAAGTATAAGCCATAAACATAAACCCCTTCCTTTAAAAGAATGTTTGTGTTTAAATTTTTAAGAATATTTAAATTTAGCGTTGTTTTGTGCAAAAAAATCGTAAGAACTTACGTTTGGCATGTTACGTACTTCCTCCCTCATTTGTTTTAGAACCTCATTGTGCAGTATTACGGAATCAAGAGCCCAACCTTTGTGAGCTCTCGCCACTTCTTGCCTCATGGCCGTGAGAAAACCTAAGGAGAATAATATCACGTTAAAAAATGAAAAGCGGAAGGGGGCATAATAGATGAAGTTGATGCAACAAAGGGTTGTTTTATAGGTTTCTCTCAACTTGGTGCGAGCTTCGGCTTTTTTTCTCATTCCTCTCATCTCCTACCTTGTGGGTTAAAGAAGCCGGTCATCCAAAACATGTTCGGGCGGCCGCTGAAGAGCCACGTGCGGAATTGCACATCACGTTCGAGCAGCTCCGTAAACCAAAATCCGATGGACGAGGACACCCAGGAATTTCTAGTCCAGATTTTCGGTATTCTGGCATCGTAAATGTTATCAAATGCATCCCTTAGTGACTGAAAAAGAGAGAAGACATTTGCTTTTATTTAAGTTTAGCTGCCTTGATTGGGTTCTCCAAAGATAAATGGAATGAAAAAAAATTATCACCTCATTCATTATTATGGTTCCGTCGATGGCCAAAAGCAGGTCTTTCAGAGTTTTTCGAACGGTCATTATTATTTTCTGCATTCGATCAATTTCTTGTCGTAGGAAAATGTTCATAGGCGAAATAATTCCCATTATCCTGAGCCTATGGTAATGTTTATCATAAGATAAAAAAATAATGAAACAAAGTCGAAGCAAAAACTCAACCTGAAAAAGCTATTGCATAACTACTCAAAATTTTCTAAATTAAATTACATTTAATTTATTCAGTCTCATATTCACATTTAATAATAAGCTTTTTTTATGTATCAACATTTATTTGAAATCGTATAAAGTATAAATTTAATTATTTCATGGAAAATTTAATTTTTTAATTTTTGAAAGCGCACAAATGGGCTAAATTACATTTGTATACTATAGCATTTTACAGTTAATGTAAATGAACATTTTTTCATTATTTCTTTCTTCAGTTCTTTTTTTTAATACAAATCTCTGATCTCAAATCAATTTTAATTTTGATTAAAAATTTATAAAGACGACTATATTATTAGGGTGTAATATTAAAAGTGTGCAAAGAGCCCAAATATTTTATTTTCCAGCTTAGTCTTAAAAAACAGATTTCTGTGTTATATATAATATGTATAACATATATAACACAATATATTTTATTACAATTATATAATTACAATTATCATGTTTTTCGTAAAATACCTTTCTTTGGTTTCGTGGGGATCATAGTCTTTAGGCAGTTTTCCCAACATCTCTTTGGTTTGTCTGGTAACAGCTTGTTCTCTGGTTTCACTTCCACCGCCGCCGGCTTCCTTGGGCTGAATCGATAATATAGTATCCAACATGTCCCTCGTTGTGTTTGTTTGATATCTTTATGAAATAAATATTGAATCTTAATTTTGTGCATGAGAATTGTAAAAACGGAAAGATTGCGCGATGACATTACGTTATGTTGGCGTTAGAATGAAGCCCATATGCTTGCGGGGGGTCCACTGGCGACATTTCTTCTATGTAATCCAAATACTGCTGCAAATACTTGAATCTTACAATTGGATATCCTTTGTAAAAAATGAAATTTTCATCGAACATTTTCTCCGAGAACCAAACTTTTGCGAATGTATTGAGAAGCCTTTTATCATAGTCATCTGTAACCCTGCCTCCATATTGCACTTCTCCCAGCATGTATCTGAAAATGATTTCAAATACAAAATATAAAATTTTAAATATAAATAATAATTAAATATAAAAATTAATTTTAAATCACAAAAAATTAAAATGCAATTTTCAAATTACTGCAATAAAAAGATTAATGATAATTTCAATTTTATCACACCGAAACTCTTATAGACAGACCTAACTTCAAGTTTTTAATTAGTTTTACCAAAAATTTATTCTTTGTATTTTTATTTTCATTTTTTTTTGCGAAAATGAACATTTATTACGATTTATTCCGATATTAATTACAATTATGAAAAAACCACCAACCTTACAGTTGTCCAGCTTACGGATTGGTCCTTATTCAGAGATTCCAGATGATTCTGACAAAACATAACCGATGCCAGCCAGTCCGCACTGTTAAACTCATATGGGATGTTCCAACCAAGAGGCCCGAATTTTCTTCTTTCTTGTACAACCGTATGCAAGAAGGAGACAGCATAAAGCATATATGAATACTGAGGGGCATCTGTGTAGTCTAAAAAATCTTGACTCATTCCGCTGTAAGTTCTCTTTAAACCAGCCCTTATGCCTGAAAAGAGAAAACATTTAAAATTAGTTTTTACATTATTTTATTATTTACATTTAATATTTATTTATTGATATAGTGATAGATGAGGAATATTAAATACTTTAAAAATTTCTAACATTTTTTTCTTTCTTTTCAGAAATTTTTTCTTATTTTCGTTTAATATTTTTCCTTTATTTTATTCATTTTTCAGTTTTTAATTTTCAAAATGTATTCCAATTACGTTTTGGACATTTTCTTTCCTGAGAAATTTCAATTTTTTTCTAAAAAACGTGACATGGCTCTTTTACAAAATTTCTTTCTAAAAATTTTCCTTTTTTCCCCAGAGATATTTCCTCTTTATAAAAAATTATTTAATTTATTATCTTAATTTTTTATATTATACCTTTTTCTAAAATATTATTTTTCCGAGATGCTTATTTTTTTTATAAAACAACTTGATTTTTTAAAAAGGTTTTCCATTCCCGAAAAATTGTTTCTACAAAAATTTTTCCCGTTATCAAAAATAAAATTTTCATCTCCTCAAATAAATCTTTCTTAAAATACATATTTAAGAAGTGACAATATGCTTTTAATATAAACAATCTTCACCTCTATTTTTACTTTCCATCGAAATTAAACTTAGATTAAAACAAAACATCCAATCAACATTTTTTATTAAAAAAAATAACTCTGAGACGATTAACATGAGAACTATAGCTTTCAGTGCAGGTTTGTCTTAAATCCATTTCCACTTTTTTCAAGGAAGGGAGCCGTATAAAAATTTCATTTTAGCAACTGTGCCAGCGATTTGAAATTCCTTGCGATTATTAAATTGTTTTGTATTGTATTTAATTGTATCATGTAAAAAAATGTATGATATGATAAAATAAACATGATAGAAAAGGGCATATATATATATAACAGATATTTCGAATATTAGAGATAATGAATTAGTAAAGAGAAGCATTATAATATTTATTAAAAAATGGGAACGATTTCTAAAATTCCACATTAAAATCTTTTAGGGAGAAGAAAATATGTTTAAAATAAAAAATGTTTCTGGAGAAGGGAAAATATTTTCAAAAAGATGAAATTTCTGTGAAATATTTCTGTAAAGAAAGGGCGCTTTTCTGGGAAAAAGGATATTTTTTTTAAAGAAGGATTTATAATATGAAAAAATCCTGTCTTGTGATCTGAGAAAATTTTACGGACAAGCGTAAATAAATTTTAAATTATGTACTGTAAAGAAATTATTTGGCTTCTTTGGAATTGTCAAAAAAAGCAACTTCATGTTTATATTTGTGTGGTTATTACTGTGCTCATTTTCTTAACTAAATTAATACTGCTTTTCAAATCACTGGTGTCTGGAAAAATAATTTTTCACTGCTAACAATTACCTTGGGGAGGCTCATTCGTAAACTGAAGTGATATTTGAAGCAGGGAAATCGGGAACAAAACATGCACTTCAGTTGTTATCCAGACTCGAAAATCTTCGTGAATGTTATCATTTTCGGTAATGGTTAAAAATAATTCGTTCATGTATTCTAATCCCAAGTGGCAGTTCTGTAGAAGAACCCAACCGCCCTGAAAATGAAATTTCGGTTTAGTTTGAATTCGATCTGAGAATCCAAACATCAGCTTGTTTCATTCGCTCCGTTTTTAACATGGGATGCATTTTCTGAAATAACTAGTGAAATATATATTCCATACTTCCTGTATGCATTTGGCGACCAGTTTTCTGGCATGAAATTCCTGGCCTTGGCCCATAGAAATGGATTTGCACTGAATCATGTTTCTTTTTGCTAGAGTCTCTATACTCGGAGTTGGATCCGAACCCATTGATAAGAAACAAATCAGAGGAGTTGTTGGTTTTGATTCCTCGAACACCAGCTCATAGTTCATGATAACGGGTTCGGCGTACTTCGGACCTAAGGAATGAGCGATATACTTTCTGGCCTGGGATATCGTTCTGTCCGGACACCAAGAACTGAAAAATTCATTTCATTGTTGAAAAATTTTTCTCTATTTCCGTTTCAAATTCGCGAATTTCCGTTTCGAAGTGACTCTTCCTTGTTTTTACCGAATCATCAACAGTTTCTTGAAAACGTCCAAAGTATGATAATTATCCGGCAACATTTCCTCCTCCGGCGCTTCCCTATCATACCAAGCTTTCCATAATCTCTCACTTTGAGGAACTTGGGTCAGAATGTACTGAAATTGCCTTAAACGCGATAACTGAACCAAATTCAACCAGGTTGAATCTGTAATCCATTTACAGGGCTTTGGTTCGACTGCGTTCAAATCAAGAGCAGCTCCACCTAAAATTTACGATTATTGAAGTAAATCTTCAAAATTATAAGAAAATATAAATGTACACAGAAGAGTAGGAACCTTTAATAAATGTTTGGAATTCCTCGAATGTGACTGCTTCCCTTTGCAAATCTATTTTGAATGTCATAAGAAGAACAAACATAAATTTGTGACATTCATACAGTCCCCTGGATTTGTATTTGAATATTTCGTATGTTAAATATTCGTTAATGTAATTAATTCTTTTGCTCGGTATCATGCTCTTTTCCGATCTGAAAATTAAGTTTAATTTTAGATTATGAATCAGATGTATGAATAAAAGAAATTTTAAGGAGAAAAACTCATACCGAGCCATGGAGATGTCAAATCTCTCAAGAAACTGAACCAAAGAAGTTTGATACATGCAATTAACCATTGTCATATCCGTTATTAGAAAGTAAAGGACGCTTCCTCTTGTTGCCACGGGTCTAAATTCTTCTCTTGCGGCGTTAATTTTAATTTCCGTTTCTGCAGCTACCTGAAGTTTAATCTTAACATCTGCCGCCGTATCTTTCGAAATGTTCAGCACTGTTATTACACTTTCGTCATCAACCAGTGAACCCTGAGAAGAAATTTTTTTATTGTTTCTTTTTTCAATTTCGTTCCCAATGTCAACCTCTATTTTGCAGACGGTCCTTAAATCAGTCATGATTCAGGGAACGAAATAAGCACATTTTTAAGATTGATTCATTTTTTTAAGTAAGCCATCCTACTTTTATATCTACAATGAAGAAATCTCATCATACATACAAAATCACTCTTGATAACCCTAAATAATTAATCGCTATACTAAGTCTCATTATTATATTAAAATGTTTTATTTACGAGAAAACTTTCCTGTACATTCAAATGAGCGTTCTCGTACAAACCTCAACGGTGGATAATTTATGTAGAAGATTCGCTTCCAATTCTTTCATCTTTCTCTTATTCGCTGTGACACCCTGTATCAAATTCGTTCTTTCAATTTCCAGCTCTTTCTTCTCTGTAACTATTACTCTCCCCAATAACTGATCCTCCAAACCTTTAAAAAAGATAAGTTGGAATTAAAAATCGAATGATTTAAAATAGATGCAAATATTATATCTTTACCTTTTATGGTGACAGTGAAATCTATAATTGACGTTCTGGCAGAAATTTCGGGAGTATATGACGGATTCGCTAGTTTTGTCGTTATATATAGTCTAAAATCTTTATTCACATCGACTTCCTTATCTCCGACTTTTACCTGAATAAAAAATTTTTGAATTCAAATGTTCTAAATATTATTATTCATTCCCAAGCATTTTCTTCTTCTTACCTTAATATTTGAACCAACTTTTATGAAATTCTTCTCCAGTACATTATCTAACGCAGGATCCAAATCTTCTGCAATGTCTTCAATTAACATAGCTCTACCCAGTGAAATACTATCCTCTAAATGAGTTCTAAAATACTTGTGACTCAATACAGTGACCTGAAATACGTGAATTAAATTAAATATTGTTATAAATGTACATAAATACACATTATGATTAGAATTTTGTCTTACTATGAAATCATTATCCTTTTCTTTATTTTTAATCCAAGATTTTCCTTGACTTTGAGGATCTATTAGCAAAGGATATCTGGCAGCCTTGGTTACAATTATTGCATTTTGTATGGAAAGATCGTCGTTTGGTAAGCCTTGTAAATTCCATTCACCAATCTATTTATATATTAAAAAGTACTATTAGTATTACTTTTACAAACCACTTATCAGACTAGCGTATGGCTTATGCAGAAAAGTTAAAAAGATTTAGATTTGTTTTAAAGTTGCAATTTTCAAAGTAATTTATTTGACAAAAATTTATATCACTGACATAATATCATAAAATCCTTATTGTTTTTGTATTTAATGAGCTAATTTACCGTGGGGGAATCCGTCAAATTTTCAGTAATATTCAAATTTGCAGTGACAGGTATTTTTCTCTTGGCCAAATCATCAAACCAATTTTTTTGTATTAAATTTCTGAAATCTTGATTAAAAGGTCCACAATATGAAAGGAATCCTATTAATCGAAACGATGTGTTAAAACTTTTCCTCATTGAGGGAGTGAAATTAATTGTTATTTTGGAATAATTATATCTTTGCATATATTAAATAATTATCTTAATTTTTCATTTTATATGGAAAATATTCCATCTAACCTGTTAGAATTAAGACATCTCCCACTAATCTTTCGGTTTCAGATTTGAACTGCTCCAACTGTTCCGTCCATCGTATTCTTTCTCCAGCCAATCCATTAATTAAAGAAGATGCTGCGTCCATCTTTGCTTTACATTTTGCCGCATCGTCTAGTACAGCCTGAAAATGTTAGCAAGTCTTCAGTAGACTTTATTGTAAGTATTTTCCAGAAATGGCTTCTTGTACTTAATGGCATAAAAAGTGAAAGGAAGAGAAAGATCTAGTTTTGATATTTTGGTGTGTCATGATGAATACATTATTCAGGCTAGGATGATGGTCCTAATCCACAAAAATATCATTGTTCCTATACTTGATGAATCCGCTTTAATATTTATAACCTATGTTTTGTTCAAATGAAAAATTTTCTAAACAACTTATATTAATTAATTTACAAAAAGAATGAAATATTAACCTGTTTTTTGGCCATTGCCGTGTCGAAAAGAATTTGCACGGCGTCAAGTTCTCTCTGTTTCGCATTCAATAGGTCTTCAGCCTCTCTTAATTCTCTTTGAGCGCTCATTAGTTTAGATTGTTGGATTGCTAGATTGGCCTGCATTAACAAAAAATATTTTTTAAATTATTGATTTACATTATATATATATACGGATTTTATAGCAGAGGAAAGATATACCTTCAGCGGAAGTACTTCTTTGTTCACTTGATAAAATTCGGCCATAGCAATAGTCCATCGAATTAATCCAGCTACATTGCCGCAAGCCGTTTTGGCTTTTTCATACGTATATTCGCTAAATTCTAAATAAGGCCTCATTAAATCAATGGTTTCGGCATTGATTCTATCTTTAGGAAAATTTTGCAGATTCCACAGAAACCTTGTATCCGCCATGCACTGAAAATTTCCGATTTTTCTAATTTACATTTTAATTCAATTACACCATTTTAGAATTTTAATTTTCTGACTCTAAAATTTTTTCATTTTTTTGATGAGAAAAATAAGCTTTTTCTTTTGCATTTCTTTGTCAAAAAAATCATACCTTTAATGATTCTTGCCAACTTGTTATCATAAAATTTTTCTCCGGATCATGGACAACATGCATTAACTTTTTGCCAAAAAGCACCAAGACAACGTCCATAATAACTGTGATCAAATAAGGAGGCTTGCCCAATTTTCTCACTGTGGCTATGTCAGCGGCTTTAATAGTCTACAAATGTCAATTTTTTTAAAGTTTGCTTCACTTGCTAAAGAAATAATATTTTAAACAAATTTGTTGCTAGTTAAAAACTATTACCTGCAAAGCAGCTTCGGCAGCCTCCAAAGCAGGTTTTGCGGCTTCCAGTTTCCCCTCTGCAACTGCTGTATCCTTAGCAATAACTGCCACAAGTTGTTCAGCTCTTTCTTTAACTATCTGCACCTCTGCTTTAACCGTTTCTGCGGCCTTTTGTGATCTCGTAACCTCTAGCAATACCTTTTAACAGTATTTGAATAGAATTTCGTAAATATCTCTTTACGATTTTGATGTATCTTTATAATCACACAATGTTATTCCTTAAATCAGCAGGAAAACTTTATACCTCTTCCGCTTGCATTGATGCTATGGCAATATCCTTTTCTTTAATTTCGAGTTCCTTTTTTAGCAAATCCACGCTGGCTGCAGCTTCAACCAGTTTTGTCAATCCGACAGACATTCTTTTAGTCATTACATTGATCGTTTCCAATCTTTCTATGTAAATTTTTTTATAGCCGTCAAGGAAAAACAAATAGGATTTTGGAGTAACATGAGTTTGTCGTCGATACCTGCATAATTATTTAGTAATTAACTGAAGTGATTCTACGAAAAGAGATGTAAAATTGATTAAAAATAAAAATGTTTGAGAAAATTTTACAAAATATATTTTGTTAGATCTAAAAAAATATTCTAGTAAAAATCTCTTTTCTTTTAACGTTATTTTATTACATCTAACAATTAAAAAATTGATTTTGTTTTATCGTCTTGTTTTAATACGAACTTTAAACGAAAATTTAAGTCGGTAAATACAATTATAAACTAGATTTCTGTATTGTTGAAAGATTAAATTAGCATATCAATCAAGCGATTTTTAAATCATGCGCCACGAAATATCTTTAACTGTATTAAATAAGGATTAATTTTTTCTATAATGTAGTTTCACACATAATATCTGAGAAACAATATTTTTACTCATTAACAGCATCAAATATTGAAGAAGAAAATTTCAATACACATCGAGAAATAAATGAAATTTCACTATTTTAATTTAACGATAACTTCAATTATTAAATAAAAAGCTCATATAGAGATTCCTTAAATTTTAAATTCTTAATATTTTTAGATTTAGGTAGCATTTATACTGCTCCTATCAATATATTAATGCATTAAAATCTCTACAATGTGTGTACTATTATTAAAAAAACTAAATTTATTTTTATTTCAAACAATGGGTTGTAAATAAAAATAGATTTTGGAAAACGTGTATTAAAAAATAAAAATTTAACCTCTCATAATACTGTTGACACAAATCGCTGACACCATCATGTACATATGCCATATTCACTATAAGCTCATCTTTTATTTCTTGTGTGCAAGCAAATTTGAAATTCTGTAGGAAATGATTTGAAACTGCTATTAGGGCGTCTTTCGGCCATTTTTGGAACCAATCAATGGTCACTCCAGATATCAAACCTGGAAATTTAAGTGCTCGCGAACGAAATTTTCCTCCCACCTATAAGATTTTAATTATGATTACTACGGAAGTTTATAATCAACACAGATGCGTAAATTGAATTAATCCTTAAATCAAAAATTGGCTCATTATGATTTCATATTCGCAAATATTTGACTTCCACTCACCGGAGAAAAACACAAAACGACATGTAGATTGTTTCTGGCTCTCGAAATGAAAAAATCATATAAATTATCCTGAGTAGGTAGCCTCTTCGGTTCCTTTTTCTTCATTATTGGAATTAATTCATTAGTTATCTCATCGAGTTCGTCTTTTGCAAACAAATTCGCCACTTCTCCCGCGCTGAGAACATTATTTAAATATTCAAGGAAAGCTTCATCCTTTATTTCATTGTCCGTGAAGATGAATGTAATACCTTGCCCTTCTAAACCTGCCGTTCTGTATAAGTATTTGAGATCGTCCTGAAAATTTCCTACGCTGTAGGATCTGAAAGAGGATACAATAATATATAAGATAAATATTATTTTTCATTTAAATTATATTTATATATGCCTTTCTTATTACCTCGTTAGCGTTATTTGATGTGTTTTGTAGCCGGAAATGAAGGATGCTAGCTTCGTAAGAGACTGTTTACCGGAACCTCCCACTCCGACTAACATTTGGCTTCCTCGAGGAGTTTCAATAACCCTCGAAATTATAATTAAGTGCATTATTGCATCGTGGAAAAAGACCAAATCCAATTTTGAGCCTCGAATCATTTCATTATATCTAGCCATAAAAGTAAATAATCGATCGATGACGATCTGCCAACTAAAAACAATTACAAAAGAAAATTCTTAGTTAATTTTTATTTTAAAGAAACTAAGTGAGCAAACAAATTTTAAGAAATCTTACTTCATTAATTCTTAATCACGGATAAAATTTGAGAAGTGTTGGATGCATAAGAGAGAAAAAAATTATTTCATATATTTCCAAAGAGAACATTGATATCTAATATTTACAATAATGAAAGAGAAAATGTCTGCATGTTCTATTTGTTACCTAGGCATTTCTTCGTATACTTTAGGAGCTTCAAGTACCGCTTCTGCTTCTTCTTCTCCCGTTGCTTCGGGAGCATCTCTTAAGAAATTCACAAAATAGGATTCTTCGTCCTCATAAAACTTATAAAATTCCCCCAGTTCATTTTCAGCAGTTTTTTTCAGTGCATTATGAAACCAGTTTTGATCTTCAAGCGATGTAAATCTAAACGAACATAAAATATATATAAGTGATAGATCTTACTGAGGGAAGTAATAAGATATACATATTAATAAATGAATTAAAAATACCTGTCTGAAATGACCCTTTTACATTCATGCTGCCATAACTTCAGTAATGTCACTACATTTGGACATTCTGGATCTTTGATACATAATATTCCTTGCCATATTCTGCTGAGATCTCTTAAATTGAATACATAGTGAAATTTAGCAGGGGTCGGTAGCATTTTAACTTTAGTCATTTGCCAAACCAAGCGAGTTAAGGGTATCAATTTTGGTACAAAATCCACTATTTCTTGTTTGAATCTGGTACTACAAAAGTATCCTTCTCCAATAACAGCTATGTAAGAATAAAATTGTTCATTACGAGCATTCAATCATTAATAAAGCAAATTCATATGGAGAATGGACTCACAAAAGATTTTATCCATAGATTTGTTCGAAGGCAAGGTGCAATTAAATACACAAAACTGCCTTTTTAATCTCGGAGGTATATCATTTCTGCCTCCACCAGGATGAATCATGGCAGCCAAAAACTGAATATCTATAATTGTTGAAAATTCTCCTGGCTTTTCGAGAGAATAGAAACCGCTCATTTCCATCAATTGTCGAACGATTTCATTAGTAATTTGATCACCCCATTCATTGACAACTGGCATATTTATGTCATCTATGAATACTGTCATCCTCCTTCCGCTGGGAGGTCCATATGTGGTACCAATACGTTTATCAACATAGCTTTCAATGATTTTCTGAGCAAAACAATTAAGAAATTTGAATATGTATTAAAATATTCGATAGTGCATTTGAAAATTTGAATTATTCATAAAAAAAAGTTAAAATTTTTTCCCATTGTAATTTATACATTTAGGAACTCACTTGGAACATATTTGGCGTTGTTGCTGATGAAAAATTGAAGCTTTTATTAAGGTGAAATTCTGGATCATATTTCGACATGTAACTTTGAATCATCACGGTTTTTGCAGTTCCTTGCTCACCTGTTTGCATATAAATTAAGATAAATTATGTTTTTAAAGCGAGCAACATTATAGATAGAAAAATTAAAATGCCAGATAATAATATTAAAAATTTAAAATAATTTAAGAAAATTTGTTAAATACCGACTGGCACGCCAGCTCTGCCCACTGAGCACGGACGCCGGCTCTGGAGAGTCCCAGCTACTCCCCGTCTTTACCC